>JAPZAG010000059.1:0-103381 GCA_027475135.1 Bactrocera correcta
TTGACGGCGGCAATGAAAGCACAAACGAAGTCGACTAAATTCGGGCATGGTATCGGATAGAGGCCGGCAAAAATGATATTCGATGTGGACAGCGGCATAGTGACCCAGGAGTAGACGCTGATGCCGAGCAAGAGTTTATGCTTTAACGGTATAATTTTCGAATGTACCACCAGTAGTATGCCTTGGAGCCAGCGTTTGCGTTGTTGCAGGAAATCGAGCAGTGTGAATGGTGACTTCTCGTACATTTCACCTTCGATGAAGTTGAAGCTGTAGCCTTGCGAAAAGGCGCGCATTGCAAAGAAACAATCCTCGGCCACGGAGCCATCGATGCCATTGTCGAAGGACACTTGTCGTTCGGCGCCAACCTATGGATGGAGTGAGAAAAAAGTGATTAACAAATGGTTTAACAATATTAAATAGTCACATATAGATATGTATTTGAGAAAATTCTATTGTTGCAATAAAAATTATTTTCTATATAGAATTTTTTTAATGCATCGCATTTTATAAAAAGCCATTACAATTTTATCAGTTACAAATCCTTACGTAAAAAGCCGTTATTTTTATTTTCTTGTTCTCTTTTAAAATACTTGAACCAAGGTCAGACTTAGTCAGCTTTAATTATTTACGAAACACTTGAGAAAAGTACTTGAAGTGTATGACATTTATAAACAATAAAGTCTGTCCATTTGTTAAATGAACCGGCAATAAAAATAAATAAATAAATTCAAATCGTTCCGATACTAAATTAAATAGTCTTGTTGTTGTTGTAACTGCCCTTGGCCGCATAAAAATCCGTTCAGTTATTTATTCTTTATAGTGAATCTAGGCAATATTATTTACAGGACAGAAATATAGTATTGTGGGTCTCTGGGTTTCAACGTAACCTCACTAAATTAAAGGTTTTATTGTGCCCCGATCCAGAAAACTTAAAACATTAGATTTGTATCTGCAAATATAATGTGTATGTATATGTGACCTGGTCTACGGTCTACGAAAAGGGGGCTTAGGTGTCAAAAAAAAAAAAAAATGATGTTTTGACACCTAAGCCCTTTTCGTAGACCAGGTCACATATATTATATAATACAGGTAATTATCGAAGGACTAGTCAAATTTTTGATTTTTCTAAAATAAGTGGTTTAAAAAAGAAACGGTTTTTGTTACATTAAAAAATTAAAATTATTTCCTCGATCACTACTTGACAAATATACAAATGTGTATCCAAGAAAGTCATGTGAAGATCGATCCCGCTCTTTTGGAGAAACTTTTCTTCCCCACTCTGCAAATAGTATATCGAGAAAACTGCGTATATAGTTTTGATCAACATACTACAGGTAAACTGAGCCTTCCTAGGGATCGAAGGTACCTTTGACAACATATCTCACATGACCGTAGCTATGAACTAGAGGCCGTACTGCACAACAAGAGACTGTCCACAAGGAGCAGTGCTTTCTCCCCTGTTATGGAGTCTTATTCTGGACGAACTGTTGGTGTTGCTAACTAACAATGGAGTCCATGTTGATCTGACCACGGTACGAACGCAATTGTGGTGTGCAATCGGTTAATGGTAGATTCTGGGGCTGCAAGCCAAAGATTGTCAAATGGTTGTACACCGTGATCGATTGTCATATATTGAGCGGTGGCTTGGGCCTCAAAAGCACCACAGACTTCGGTCGGACTTCAGCTACCAAAGCTGCAACAACTCGCCTGCGTCTGCGTGTCGGGTTCCAAGTGTACATGTCCGACGGCAGCATTTGAAGTCTTGCTGGATCTCATGTTGCCGTACGAACACTGCTGTAAATGACAGCGGAAGGGTTGGCAGAGGTAAGGTAAAATCTTCTCTACGCATGAAGGACCTACATAAGTGGCGAAATATCACTGGCTCATCTCTCAAGGAACAGCATTACCAAAAGTGTAAACTTCACTACGAAGTTCAAAGTTACACTCTGCAGTAAGTCTGAATGGAACGATTCCGCTCTCGAGCTAGTGCTTAAAGGCAGTACACAACTGGTACACCGACGACTCGAAAATTTCGGAGGGGTGCGTGGTCCTGCGACCGAATTCTCCGTACCTATGAGTAGTTTTCTGAGCATATTCCAAGCAGAGGTATTTGCTATAAGTCGGTGCGTAGAGATAAACTTCGAACGCAACTATCGCAAATCTATAATAAAAAAATGAATCGCAAAATTTGGCCAATTCTTTTTTTTAAATGTTCGTTGAAGTTCAATGATGGTTTTTACGTCGAGAAATATTAGAATAATTTCCGGAAAAAACCCTAAACACAGCGCTTTTATTTTTCCCCATACAAGCGAATGAATGTTTGTTTCGTAGAAACGCTAGGGCTCAAGAACGGCTGAACCAATCTTGCTGAAATTGTTGTTGAGGTTGTTCGCTGTGGACCGCGGAAGGTTTAGAAATAAAAAAAACCATATGCTTTTCGTAAAGAAAAGTCGAAAGATTGGACAATTCCAAAAAGTAACTTTTTTCCATAAAATTTTTTTTTTTTTAATTTTTTATTGTTTTGTTTTTCAATATTTTGATTTGTAAATTATTTGAATTGTTCAATTGGACTTTATCTTGAAGCAACGTATGGTGTATATGGTGTTGTTAGATACTGGATGTACTCTGTTGAGTTGGAAAGAAGAGGTTTGCGTACGCACACATTCTTCTTTGGATGGTGGGTGGTTATACCAGATCAAATTGATGAAATCATTTCTGCGGAAATTCCTGATGCAGAGAAAGATCCAGTGTTCCACGAAGTGATGAAAACCAATATGGTTCATGGACCATCACAATCCCACTTCGGTTTGTATGTCTGACAATAAATGCACGAAACACTATCCACGCAAACTAGAAATGATAGGTATCCACTCTATTGCCGTAGCTCACCAGACGACATTGGCAGAACATTCTGCATTTAACTTAGAGGATTAAATATCGAAGTCGACAACACATGGATCGTACCAAATTCGCCACTGTTGCCTAATTCACAAAGAGTGTATTTCAACCCAGAGAATACATTACAGCCAGTGGAAACACCGTCAAGCAAAATTTGACGAGTTTTTTCTCCACTTGCGTCAGTGATCGTCGAAGAAATAGTTACGCAGAAAGCAAGGTCAGGTAGATTGACATTCAGGTGTGTTCTCAACAAATGCCTTAAGGCAAACTTACACAAACCACCCGAAAAACGACGATTGCTTCTACCTTCGGTTGCTATTGATAAAGGTGCGTGAATGGTACGGTGTGTGCAATTTTTTGAGAAGCATGCCAGCAATTACAATTGCTGAAACATGATAATCAATGGAATCAAACAATGGACGATTCGATAGATACTTCGCATGCCACTGAAGGTCGCATACTTTTGGCGATGATGTTAATTATGGGATACGAACAAAAATGACCGCTTGATATTTCCGGAGTTTGATATCAATTCCATCCGAGGCTGATTGTTATTTTTCATTGGAGGAGTTTTTTTTACGTGACGGGTCCCAAACCCAGTGCACAACTCTATGTAGGGGATGTTTCACCTTCTTACTTTAGCTCGCCTTCAAACGGATCTTCATAGGCTACCCAGAGGATATTTGGTCAAAGACCGGAAGTCGTGAGCTGTTTAAGCCATATGTACAATAATCGTTTCTGGTCACTCCCAAGTGAATGGCGATCAGAGAACTTTCCTCACTTGCGTGAACTTCTACACAGCAAAGCAACTGGGTCTGGCAGTGAACGAATTCAAAACACATAATTTCACGCAGGACAACTGCTGCGGGGTTAGCTAGTAACGCATAGTTATACAAAACGATAGACAAGCGGCACTCAAAGCGATCCATACGTACAAGATCAAATCGCTATTGGTGCAGGAGTGTATAAGTTGAACAGTCTATCAGATCGTAACCAAATGCACCTTGTTCGGGTACCAGGCCTCAAAGTTATAGCCGGGAATGATCTAACTAAAGAGCTAGCCAGCTCTGCAGCATCCGCAGTAAATTCAGGCTACTTATGTTGTTGTTGTTGTTGTTGTTAACGGTTATCTAATCCCCGTTAGGATGGTAAGGGTTACTTGTGTTGTCGTCGAGGTCATCTAACGGTAGGCCCAGGAAACGTGCTGTTTCGACGGGGTCGGACCAAAGGGAGGAGGGTGTTAGATGGGTAGGGTTTGTAGGGCATGCAAAGAAGTGGTCAGTGTCATGCGGAGACTCGTCGCATGCAGGACATACATTGGGTATGTCGGGGTCGATTCTGGATAAGTAGGAGTTTAACCTGCTACAGTATCCAGAACGAAGTTGCGCTAGGGTCACATGCGTTTCTCGCGGCAACTGGAGCTCTTCGTCTGCTATAGATGGTGGTTTGACTCCAAGAACGCCATTCACGGGGAGGAAGTCGATGAAGGTGTTGATGGCTCCACTGTGAATGGCGGCCAGTGCCTGTCGATAGTTCGTTGCGTCCGAAGTCTGGTCGGCGTACTGTCTGATGTCGTCGACATAGTCGAGGAAAGACCTCTTGATGCTCCTGGGAGGCGGTTCCGCTCCAAGCAGGTGTCTGCAGGGGTGATTCCTGCGGAAACAACCCAGCAGGGACTGTCTGGAGAGGAGTTGATTATGCTCCTTTACAGGTAGCATACGCGTCTCACTGTGGAGGTGTTCGATGGGAGACATCAAGAGGCATCCCGTCGTGGTCCGGAGTGCTGTATTTTGGCAGGTCTGGAGTTTCCTCATCTGCGTACCACTGCATCCAGGCGACCATATAGGCGCTGCATAGTTGAGGACCGGCCGGCCGATTGCCTTGTAAGTTGCCAGCAACGTTTCTTTGTCTTTTCCCCATGTGCTGCCGGCTACTTATCGCCTTCTACACTGGCAATTGTAAGCTCAAAACACACATGGGCCTTACTTTTTGTGTGAATTGCCGGTTTATTGCAAAAATATATAGTTTTGCTAGAACTTATGATATACTTACATATATAACAATTGGACTCACCTGCGTAACAACATAGCTACCCTTCCAGCTGAACAATGGCTTGTGAAACAATTTGAATTGCAAGCGTAACTTGCCCATATCGTCCGAGACGCGGAAACTGTCCGCCAACGTAGTCAACCAATTCACCACATTCTCATTGGCATAGGTAATGAGACCCTGACCGAATGGATGTTTGCCATCCAAAACGAAATTGATAATACCACGCACCGAATTCTCCGTTAATAAAGTCTCCTCATCCAAATGCACCACCCAATCGCTGTCGTTCAACACGTTCACATCATTCTCCAGACAATATTGCAAAGCACGTGACTTAAACAACGCGCCCGTGCGTGTTTTATACTCCTTTGGCACGACTATTTCACGTATGCGACGATGTTGTGCCAAATTGACGGGTTTATCGGTGACCACCTCGATTAGGAAATTCTCCAGACCCGTATCCAGGCAGGTATTCATGTTACGCAACACATTCGTCTTGACCAAATCGGCGAAGTCGCCGCGTGTCACTACACGTATGCATATGAATGGCGCCAATATGGGGCTGCCCTTTAGCACCACCTTCTCGGGGAAGGCATTGTAGAAGACGAGACCGCAAAAGTTGAATAAGACTTGCGGCAGCGTTAGGAAAGTTAGAAAACGTAGTAAGTACAATAGTATAGTGGCTACTTGGCCGTACTCAGTCCATGGATCGACAAGTGTAAATGAGTTCTCGTCGATTTTAATACCACCGGAGAATACTTCAAATGTTATTATCACAGTGATAAGGAGTGTGCAGTGCAACAGGTGCTTTGTGCTCGAGTTCATAATGTTGCTGCTGCGCTGCTGCTGTTGCTGTTGTTGCTATTGTTATTACTGCTACTGTGGTTGTTATTGTTGTTGCGGATGCGCTACGAGTTTGTTCAAATATTTACTAATAAATATTTCTTAAAATTTTCTGTTTGATTTTTTGCTTTTATATTATTGCGGCTTTTCTGAGACGGATCTGTGTGTGTGTGAGTTTGTGTGTGTATGAAGGAGCGCACTTTGTTGTGCGCAGAAATGCTTGTTTGCAATTTGTTCACTTGCTCTGTTGCTTACTTAATTATATTTTTGTTTGCTTGTAAATTGAGTTAGGGATTTAAGTTATTTTCGCTTAAGTTTCAAGTGCTTGCAGTTAAGATATTCTGGCGTTGTATTTTTAATATATATATATATATTTACATATATAATATTTTTAGGTTCGATTTTTGTTTACTTTTCCTCTTAGTTGCTAATTTTGGTTTTGGTGCGATCGTTACGTGCTTAATAGGCTTACGTGCGTTAGTGCTGTTGACTTTTTTTAGTTATATTTAATTTGTATGTTTCCTTTGCTTAAACAAAAAAATGTCGTCTTTCAGATTTATTTAGATTTGTGCCTGCTGATAATTTTTGTTTGCTGTCCAAACGAAGAAATCACGTCACATTCGCGCTGCGTGTGTGTGCAAACTCTAGCCCAGGCTGCGTTAAACCTTCGCCTTACAAGTCTCTCTTATCGCTAGAGCTGACACATTCGGTGTGTTTTTTTTATCGAAATATGTATTTATTACATTTGTTGATGTTTTCTGTGATTTTTATTGCTATTTGATCGCTATGCACAAATCAATTTTGTGCAGTTTTCAAATAAATTTTTTTGCTAGAATTTCATGATTGTGTTTGTTTTGCTTGTCTCGCCGAGATGCCGGTACGTCGTCGCGCGCTGAAATGTTTGGACAATAATTTGTTTTGATTTCTACGTGGAACGTTGCAACTGTTGTTTGTTCGTTGACAGTTCTGTAATAAAAAAATATAAAAAATTAATTTAATGGCATTTAAACGTTAAATAATATGTAAAATATTTATAATATACATATGTATATTAAAAGCAGTCAGAGTCAATCATAATCGAGTTTCTCATTATCTGAAATTCCAACTATTAAAAAAAAAAAATAAAAATACATATCGCTCATTTGCTGCAAGACCGGCATAAGTCAAAAAAATTGATTTGCCAGAAAACGCGTTTAAAGTTTTCAACTGACTATAACCTTACACGGAATACAGGAAATATATTCTCTTCTCAAACGGAGCATATAAGAGGTATTCATATGGATTTTTCACTCAACATGAAGTATGATATAACGAACTATTCTGCAGCATTAACTCAAAAATCACGTTTTTTGATTTATGCCGGTCTTGCAGAAAATGAGTCATATAAATAAGATTTGTTTTATTATTTTGGATAATTCAACAGCAAATAGTGCACATAAACAAAAAGTTAATATAGAATTTCATCCTCAAAAAAAAAAAAAAAAAAAAAAAATAACTTCAGGTACACGTAAAACGAGTATTAATAAATATTCGGTTTTTTGGTATTTAAGACATAAAATTATTCTAAAAATTAATACCGAAAAACATTAATATTTGGTAGGGTAGCGCATCATTCAAACGATTTAGCGTATTATCAACAATTTTAGCCGGGAAATTGTCTCCCATTCCTGCTGCAGCTTGATTTTCGGGACGGTTACGGAAGAATTTGTGTGTTTGTCACTTTGACCATCTAAGTCGTTCCACAGATTTTCGATTGAGTTAATGTCCTGTGATTGAGGAGGTTGGTGCAGCACTTTGTGGCAATTATAAAGAAGCCACTCTTTTACTAATCGCGATTTATGTTTCGGGTCGTTATACTGATAAAATTTAAATGACTCTAAAATACCAAGTATTTCTGCACTATATTTTAAATTGTTTTTTAGAATATTAAGATACGACTCTTTGTTCATTATACCATCAATAAAAAGTAATTTCCCGAGCCCACTTATGCCCATACCCCCCCACACCATAACCTGACCGTTGCCATGCTTTGCTATTTACATTATGCGGTTGCAGCTCTTCAGTAGGTTTTCGCTTTACTTTTAAACTTCTATCCGACCCAGAGGCATTGTATTTTTTCTTCATAGGCAAATAAAACGTCATTCCACCAAACTTTTGCTTTAGAAATATAGTTCTTGGTGAATTCTGCTTGTGCTTGTCTGTTTTTTAGTTGCACCAAAGCCTTACGCCGACCAATGCGGCCATTAAAACCCCTAGTATTAAGAGTTCTTCTGATGGTAGGCGACGAAACATCTTTACCAAACTCTTCCGTAAACTCTGTGGCAATTTTTGGTGCACTTAAGGGGTTAGGGGTAGTTAGAATTTTCAAAATATTAATTTTTCTTTTTTTGCATTTTCAGTAAGTGTATTATCGTAAAAATATTCCCTGAAAATTTCACGTTGATCCTATAAATAGTTTTTGAGTTATTCGAGAAATAAGAAAGAGAGCTCGGGCGCTTCAAAGCGTTAGTGTGAAACTTTAAACGCGTTTTTCTCAAAACTATGTTTTTTGAATCGGTGACAACTGTTACTCGAAAACCGTTCAGTAGATTTTAATGAAATTTATACAGCTTTTAAAATACATAATAAACTCGGGCCTGATCGAAGGATTTTTATTTTTCGAAAATTTCGATTTTTTAAGACCAATTAACTGTTGATTTTTTTGCAAAAATTTAGGAAAAAATTTCCTGAGGCCGCCATTTTGTTAATTTTGAAAAAAATAAATAAAATAAAATCCTTCGATCAGGCCCGGGATTATCTATTTATAAAACTATTTGTTTTTGTCCGACTGTTTTTAGATGAATCTCCAAGGACTTATGCTTGTCACCGCAAGTACCTGTTTTTGGAACAGGGTCAACACAAACAACTATAACTTTGGAAATTAATTATTATTTTTTTTTTTAATTTCCTTGCCTTCAAGTCAACACATCCTATAATAATGCCATATTACTAATTTTGTAAAATAACATGATTTAGTAGCAAAAACAATACTGTAAATTATAATTTTTTCGTGCCTCTGACTACCCCTAACCCCTTAAGCATGGATTAGCCTTTATTTTTCGTTCCACTGCCTTTTGCTCTCCAGGTTGTTTCTCATCCTTCATTTTGGTAATGACTTTCATCCTGACTATTCCTGCAATCTGTTTATAAGTAGGCTTGCAAGCTTGCGATGAAAAATTACCAACTGGATATGCCTCAAAGTATATTTTTTCCCTTGCGCTCCATTGGAGTTTTCTGTCTGAGATCAAACTATTTGAGGCTTTTCTAGTGCAGATTTAATGTTTATTTATAATACCTTAAACAAATATTAACAGATAATCACTTTTATCCAACTTTTTACACACTAAAAAAAAAATATTTTCACTTCTTTTAAAAGCAATAGTATTAAATCGCGTTCAATGTAGGGAACCATCGTTTAAACCAATTTTCCATACACTTGTTATGAGCTCTTCAGTGCTCTATCGTAATATTCTTGTTTTTGCTACTGGAAACACAAAATTTCAAGCACAATCGCTGTTTGATTTCTTATTTCATCGCGTGGTAAACAAACAGCTGCCAAACACATACTAATTGACAAATGGAGATTAAACTTCACTCGAATATAAACAAGGTAAATCTGGGGAAAGAACTTTTTATAGATTTTGATCAGATGTTACTTGCAAAATTTTTACTATTTTTTTTTTGTCTATGAGCTGCTAAATTTTTTTTTCTCTAGAAGACATATGTATGCACATATGAACCTCTGCTTGGCTGTGAGAAGCTTACTCCGTTTAAATGTCGTTAAATAAATATTAAATGTTTATAAAGATGAAAGTACTTATCATACAGACATTTTATTAAGGCGCAGATAAGAAACTTTGTACGCAAATTATCTCAACTTTATCAACGTAATCGCGATAAAAAGAAGAAAAAAAAAAAAACACTTAAAAAGTTTAAGACAGTTCTAATAACGCAAGAGCGTTTGGTTGTGGAGAAAAATTAAGTTTTTCGTATGAGTGAAGCTATGTTAATTTATCATTTAATTTTTAGTATATTAAGTATACTCTAGACTAAATCACTTTACTGTCTTCAGTAATTCACAATAAACTTTTTTTAGTTAGTTAAATGTTCACACACCCTGTATTGTAAATGACTTGATGCTTGTCTATTGACAAAGTATGTAAAATATACATACTTGTATAAATCACAGTTATTAGTCGTAATATTTAAGTCTAGTCTAGCAATATTTACTTCCCTCACGAATAACGTAATAATAACTGATTTTCTGTCGTTTTGCTTTTGTACTATAAATGTAGAAGCACAGAGTTAGTGAGTAATTGCTTATATTATTTTATTGCAGGACATACAATTATATTGCTTCAAGTTATTATCTGCATTAAAGCACGACATGTTATACCATGTTCAGACCGAAAATTTAAAGAGATTTGATTACATTTAATTACATTCACTAATCAGCCCGGTCTCACTGCTGTTAGAAAGATCAAAAAACCGCTGTTATTGTCATTCAAGAAATCACATCGCTTAATATTTATCAAAAGAAAAGTTTGTCATATAATATTTTGAAATAAAAGCCGTCATTTTTTTAATATTTTCCATATAATAGAAATAATGGATGCATTTTTTCATTTGTTAAGTCGATTTTCAGGTGAAATTATATTCATTGCTTTAAAAAAATTTGTTTGTTTACATTTTTTTCCCTTTGTAGTGTCTAAATCAGCTGTGATAATGTGACAGATTTCCAGTGCTGACAAGTAGAATGCACAAAATCAGAGTCGCACAGAGAGATTCAGCGTGGATCAGTTTCAAATCATTTCAATGAAGTGATTTGGAACTGCAATTTTTGTATGGCGAAATCTTGATAAATTTATAAGATTAGTGGGTTAATCCATTCAACAGCCGAAATTGTGTGATTAAGTATCGCTCTGAACATGGTATTAACAAGCTGAATATAAAGTTATTATTTTGTGGAGCTGCCACCTCATTTGGAAAAAGTATTTCCTCAAAAAAGATATAAAGTCGACACAAGTACAAGATCTGGTAGAAAGAAATTGTTTATTTATGAATTGAATATTGAAGGTTTTAGTTAGCCATGTTATATATATTCGATTTAAAAAATATGCACCTGTTTGTTAACTTGTTGGCATTTTGAAGATAACTTTATAATTCCACTTTCATAGATACCCTTGACCCTATTGGCAAAAAACTGAAACAGATGATTTTTACAAGCCTCACATGAGGCGATAAAAATATCAGCAAGATCAATTGCCATGATCAGGAATCCTAAGTAACCCGTTGGTGCCTGATCCAGACATTAAGGTACATAGATGGGCATGCAAAGAAATGGGAGTAATCGTTGCATGCTGTACATATATTTGATATGTCGGGGTCGATTCTTGTTTTTTTTTTCATTGGGGGTGGTTTTTTTACGTGGCGGGTCCCAAATCCAGCGCACAACCCTATGCAGGGGATGTTTCGCCTTCTCACTTTAGCTCGCCTTCAAACGGATGTTCTTAGGCTACCCAGAGGATACTTGGTCAAAGACCGGAAGTGAATGGCGATCAGAGAACTTTCCTTACTTGCGTGAACTTCTACACATGACTCCATCCTCCCTTAAGAAGGGGTCGGTTCTAGATAAGTAAGAATTAAACATTTAACTACAGTATCCAGAAAGAAGTTGCGCAAGGGTCACTCTCAATTCTCGCAACAATTCGAACTCGTCGTCTGCAATGGATGGTGGTTTGAAGTACACCAACTTGAGGATTTTGTTGCGGTCACGGTCGTGTAAGGAGTGAAGAAGCACAGGCTTTCGAGTGTCACACCTAAAATCTTAGGGTTATTGACAGACAAAATTTTAACGTCACCGACTGCAATATGAAAGTCAAATCTGTAGACCTTCGTCCAGTTTGTGAATATGGTCTCTGTGGATTTAGTGGGTCGCATGCCATCGATTGCATTACCGAACGTCGATATCTTGCATTAGGTGATAGAAATTCCCTCTGGTGGTTGAGGGAGTTCGAAATGTATAAGTTAAACAGCAACGGGGAGACGACAACATCCTGCGGAACCCCCTATTTAATCTTCTCAATTTAGAGTTTTTACCACAAAACAGTACGGATGATTGTCGACAGGTCAGGTAGTTCATAGTCCACTTCTTCAACTCTGGAAGGTAGCGTAGATTTTCCGATGTCCTCAATAGCGTTGTGGGGTTGAATGTGTTGAGTGGTGTGCTGTGCACGAGTCACTATCGATGTTCGTGGCCTGCAGTTGTTTTGATAGAACACTATTACTCTCCTATTGTCACAATTATTATTATATTATTTCTTGCTATTCCTATAAAAACAGAGCACAACTTTCCTGCCAGTCAATCCTGATGGTGGCCACCGGCTCCACGCCATTCGACCACGAACTTGTTCGCCTGATTTTATCGTAAGTGATTCATTTCAGAAATTGAACGATTTTGTTGCGATTCATCAGAAATCCGCAGATGGAAATTCGGTCCATGCAGCTTTTTTGCCTTAACGCATACATTAAGCTTATTTTGATGATCAGCCTTATTTAAATGGTTCCAAACAATATTTTGTGCAATGTTTAGCTCCTGTGCAATCGAAGCAGTTCTTACATGATGGTCGGACTCGGATGGTATTCCATCCAGCCGTTCCTACCACAGTTGGATCAAAGTAACCGAAACGAGCCCGGATTTTTATCCAGCCCAACTCGGTACCATGCCTCAAAATAACTAAAGAAATGTTTTCTGCCGCTACAACAAGAGCAACATTTGACATCGATGGATGGATGGTCGAGCTATTCAACTAAGGCGGCAAAGAACTTATAGAAAGCATGCATCAGCTTCTTTGTAGAATATGCTCGTACGAAAGCATGCTGAACGATTGGAATTTAAATATGCTCTGCACAATTCACAAGAAGAGACCCCACAATCTGCGTCAACTACCATGGGATAAACCGCCTCAACATCCCATATAAGGTTCTATCGAGCGTACTGTGTGAAAGATTAAAGCCCACCGTTAACAAGCTCATTGGATCTTATCAGTGTGGCTTTAAGCCTGTAAAATCTGCAACTGACTCTTCGTCGATTTCCAAGCTACACGAAAAGGAGATGTTTTTATGCCGCTATGTCTGAATTTGGTATTCCCGCAAAACTAATACGGCTATGTAAACTGACCTTGAGCAATACAAAAAGCTCCGTCAGGATGGGAAAAGACCTTTCCAAGCCGTACGATACCAAACTAGGTTTCAGACAAGGCGTCCCATGGAGAAAATAATTCGATCTGAATACAGAATCAATCTTCTATAAGAGTGGCGTCCATCTGACGTACGCTGATGATATTGATATCGCTCAAGACTTTTCCATAGGTCTTGAAAGATTATATTTGTACATATGTATGTGTGAGGAAATACTGATTATTTTAAGAAAATAAAACATGTTTTACCTTGTCCGTATAATTATCGTTTCACAACGACTAATTAGTTAGAATTTGGTTAATCATCAAATGATAAGAAGCGTAGATAAGAATTTTTTTTCTAATGGTAAACAGTTCTTGGAAGTGAACAATCTCTTATCATATTATTAACCGGCATAATTACTTAATATTATTTGTTTTTGCATTGAACTTATTAGCCTAGATATAAATAAATACGACAAGGTAGGCAGAGATAAAAAAATGTAGGGGTTTGTAGAGTTTGTTAACCAGAAAGCAATCCATTATCTGTTAAAAAAAGAGTACACGATAATTTGAATAGCGTGAAATGAGTACCGATGTACTTTGCGCAATCACAGAAAATGTCAATGAAAGTGTTATCAAAACAAAAAAGTTGCTTAAGTGGGAATGGCAACGGAGTGGAGTTACTTATATAAAGTATGTGTGGATGTATCACTCGCACATTGCATTTATCACACGAACAGTACCCACCGCTGTGTCAACAACACATTACTCAGTGACAGGGGCATCGTATAATTAAGTGCCAAAGTGGTGCACTGTTGGACGCTGAGTGTCGCCAGCAGATTGATTGCGAACTACAACAAACGAGTTTGCGGAGGGCACAGCGAAATGAGTCGCAGAAATAAGTATGAAAATAAATAAGCTACTTAAACGTATTTGAATTTGATGGCGGGGTTGCCAATTAGGTAAAAAATAAATGACAAATATTTGTAGATATGAATCAATCCATTTTGAAACATTTTGCACTTCCTTGATCTGGTGGCGGTAAGGAAGAATTTCCTGTTTAAAATTATGATTATTCTATTGCAAATAACTAAAAAAAAATTAATTTTTGACAAAATTGAGCTCCCCAAAAAAAGTAATTTTTTGCGAGAAATTTACACTCCACAGTGGCTAAAAAGTCCGATTATCAAATATCTTATTCCTTTATTACCTGAAAAATATTATCTAAGAAGGTCGTGTGAATATTTCAAGTTGGATGGTCCAGCCATTTCGGAACAATTTTCTGAAAACAGCGTTTCGAGAAAAACGCGTTTAAAAATTTGCGCGCCGAGCCGAGTTAAAAAATTCTGCAATTTTTCAGGAAAATTTTCAAATATACATATGTACGTTCGATATATGTACATATAAGGAAATCAAATATTAGCAAATTCACAACTGAATATAACCCCAAAAATTATCCCTAATGTACTGGACAATATCAATAAGCTTACAGATGTAAAATTAAAAAAAAAAAAAAACTAAATGTACATACAAAATAGAGCTCTATGTATTCGACTAACTGGATTAACCGGGTAGGGTATTATTCGAATAAGAATAATCGATTTGTAGTATCCGGATAGTCTTAAGTTGTCGACTAATCGATTAATCACTAATTTTCGACCATCCGGTTAACCGCTCGTTTTTGACTATTCAAATAGTAAGTATTCAAATTCTACAAATTTTTAATCGGTTAATATTAATACGAGTAGTTACAAATCGGATATTTGAATAATCGGTTTTCAAGTTATTCGAATAATTTTGAGAGCCTTAAGAGGTCAGGGGTAGTCAGAGGCACGAAAAAATTTGAAATTTCAGTATTTTTTTTTTTTGCTATTAAATCGTGTTATTTTACAAAAGTAGTAACATGGCATTACTATAGAATGTGTTGACTTGAAGTCACGAAAATTAAAATAAAAGTTAATTTCCAAAGTTATAATTGTTTGTGTTGACCCAGTTCCAAAAAAAGGTACCTGCGGTGACAACCATAAGTCTTTGGAGATTCATCTAAAAACAATAGGACAAAAAAATTAGTTTTATAAATAGACAATCTCGCGCCTTAACGAAGAATTTTATTTTATTTTTTTTTCAAAATTAACAAAATGGCGGCCTCAGGAAATTTTTTTCTAAATTTTTGCGAAAAAATCTACAGTTAATTGGTCTTAAAAAATCGAATTTTTGAAAAAAAAATCCTTCGATCAGGCCCCAATTTATTAAGTATTCTAAAAGCTGTTCAAATTTCATTAAAATCTACTGAGCGGTTTTCGAGTTACAGTTGTCACCGATTCAAAAAACCTAGTTTTGAGAAAAACACGTTTCAAGTTTCACACTAGCGCTTTGAAGTGCCCGAGTTCTCTTTGTTATTTGTCGAATAACTCAAAAACTAATTATCGGATCAACGTGAAATTTTCGGAGAATATTTTAAAGATATTACACTTAACGAAAATGCAAAAAAAAAAAATTTTGAAAATTCAGTCTACCTCTATCCTCTTAATACAAATAGATTCATAATATTACTTTCAATATATTCCACAAAAATAAGAGATCCTAGCCAGTTGGCATCTCTATTAAACACAACGTATCACCAACAAATTCATACAAATACGAAATAAAGTCATGCGCAGTGCGAGTGTGAAATTGATTACTTTGCTGCTCTTGTTACATTTAATGACACCTATAAAGTGGGCAAAGTGGCATAGCTAAGTTGAGACAAGGGAGTTTGAGTGCATGAAGCTAAAGCATAATGAGCTGCTGCACGCCCGTTGCTTCTGTTAGCAATGCAATATTTGTGATAGTGATGACACAATCAAAGAAGTTTCACAATCGTTATTTAACTAGAATACACTTCAAAACTGCATTTATTATAGCATAAAGGGGTACAAAAAGTTATTTACTTTGACCTTGAACGATTCGTTTGTACGTCAGCTATATGCTATAGTGGTTCGATCTGAGCATTTTGTTAATCAAACACGTCACTAAAAACTATCGATAATTCTATACCTTCTATAATGTACCATACTACCCACTATGCATCTTCTAGCTAACATGCTGACCGATGCAGATTGCATTGTTTGTTGTTGCATTAATTAGCTTGCTCGTTCGTAAACATACGAACTTCGAACGATAAGAAGCTATTTATACAATGAGTATTGTGCAAACCGGCAATCGCATGCCATGCTGACATACTAGTGTGTGCATACTGTTATTTTTATTGCTATTCAAGCAGTAGGTTCGCGGAATTTTCAAGCTTTCATGAATCATTGCATTTTTATTTTCTATTTGTTTTTATGAGAAACTTACATTTCAAAACAGTCTTTTCCCGACGGTCGTGTGAAATAACGAGCTGTCTGCGATTGTATTTCGCATTTCAATAAGCAAAACGATTTATTTATTATGGAAATTTTAGAGATTGAATAAATACTCGTAATTGCTGATCGAGTGGGAACGCGCGCGAAGCGATCAATAAAAATATTAGCATGTACATATACATATATAAATGTATTAGCATGCATATACATATGTACATATATAAATACATACATATGTATATACTAGATGCATTTTCACGAGATAATAAAATTATTGTTTACATATGGGTTTAGAGGTGCAAAAATTTCGATTTATATTGTTGTGCACCCACACATTGCAGCACTATACAATAAACATACATACATATGTATGTATGTAGGTATTTATGAGTTTGTATTAATGCATTAATTAAATTAGTTTTCTTATAGTGCTAAATCGTTGTTTTAAACTCACACAATCCGCGGTTCGGCAATGAAGAAGAATTATAATAAAGTTGAAACACATATTTACATACATATGTACATACATACATAAATATGTATGATTTCAAAATATATCAAGAAAAAAGCAGAAATTTCGGTAACCTTCAAATGTAATAGAGAAGTGATTTTGTTGAGTTTCTCATTCAAATGGTTCTACTTCATACACCGAGAAATATATATAGTGATAAATGCGATAAGGCGAATTTCAAGTGTTTACCGAGAAATTTAGACACTATCACAATTATGTTATCGAAATAATGATTTGTCGTTTTATTAATTATAGTTGGCGGAAAAATTTCCAAACTATTTTGAAATAAATTCATAAAAAATTATAAAGATAAAGTAGAAAAAAATAATAAAAAATTAAAATAAATAAAAAAATAAGAAAAAACGTTAACTTCGACTGCACCGAAGCTAATTTATCCTTCACAGGTGCCTTTCTTTATCAATGAAAGCTATATGCTATAGTAATCCGATGTGAACAATTTCTTCGGAATTTACATTATTTCTATGAATAAAAACTCATACCAAATTTCGTGTAGATATATCCTCAAATGAGGGAATTTCCCATGTAAGCATTTGATACCGATCATTCAGTTTGTATGGCAGCTATATGCTATAGTAATCCGATCTGAACAATTTCTTCAAATATTACATTGTTGCCTTAGAAAATAATCTATACCAAATTTCGTGAATATATATTGTCAAATGTGAAAGTTTTCCATACAAGAACTTGATTCCGATCGTTCAGTTTGTATGGCAGCTATATGTTATAGTGGTCCGATATCGCCAGTTCCGACAAATGAGCAGCTTCTTGAAGAGAAAATGACGTTTGTACAATTTCAAAACGATATCTTAAAAACTGAGGGACTAGTTCGTATATACATAGACAGACAGACGGACGGACAGACGGACATGGCTAAAACGACTCAGCTCAACATACTGATCATTTATATATAAACTTTATAGGGTTTCCGACGCTTCCTTCTGGGTGTTACAAACTTCATGGTAGACTTAATATACCCTGTTCAGTGTATAATAAATAAAAAGTTAAAAAATAATATACCCAGCACTAGAAACAATTTTTATGTTGCTCTGGATATATTAGTAGATATTGATTTTCTCAAATGCCCAGATTACAAATTTGTTCCTGAAAGTATTGAATGTGTTATTGTTTGCTAGCAAAAAAATTTTAATTTCCAGCCATGATTGGGGCGCCATGAACCTTTTTCGCCGATATAAACTTTTCGTGATCCCCATTTTCAGGTGTACTAAAAATCAAATCTGAATATATCTAGAACAGAAAATCTCCTGTTTTATTCAATTAAAATGTCGCTTCCGTTTCAAATTCACATGCCCTCAGAGACAATGATGCATGTAGAGTGGAGGTGAATGAGAGGTTGAAACATCTACAGGAACACCAAATTATTTTTCCAAAATGAACTCAGTGCTTCAATACGTGGATTCTAGTACAGGTTCTTTATTCAATAGCCTTTTTTGACAGTTCACGAGTGAGTCATGTCAAGCTGTCATGCTATTTTTGCTCAGTATTATTGGGCATTTTATCATGGAAGGACTTACTCCAATGTTTACAAACCGTTCAAAAATTATGAAAATTCTCGTTCTGTTAAGAATGTGTTTCGCAGGAGTAAGTCCTCGCGCGCTTCGCTCAACATATGATCACCATCGGCCTACTGAGCGTAATATTACCAATGTCATAATCCATCTTGAGACCCAGCATTCATTATTACAGTGAAGAAAATATAGCAGCCGTAGCTGAGAGCTATTTGATGCCTGAAATTGACGTTCGTGATCTCGGCAAAATTTGGTTACAACAAGACGGCGTCACTTACCACACATCGCATCGATCAAAGGATTTATTGAGAGAACACTTCGGTGAGGCGATAATTTCATGTTTTGGGCCGGTCGATTGGTCATCAGATCGTGTGATATCACATTGGTAAACTTTTTTCTGTCGGGAAATGTAAAATCTAATCATTCGTAAGTTACCAGCCGAAATGCTCGAACGAGTTATCGTAAAATGGACTCAACGGATGGACGATTTGAGACGTTGTTGTGGCCAGCTTTTGAAAGAGATAATCTTCAAAAAAATAAATGCCAAAGAATGTTCTTTCGAATGATAATAAACATTAACCAATAAATTTGACGTTTTTCTGTTTTTGTTTTTTTAAGTAAGGAACCTCAAAATGGATCAAGTTTTAAAAATACTTTTAATTAAAATATGAACCATAATATATACATGTATTAAAAATAAAAAAAAATAGATCAAATTCATGAACTGATATCTAGGGCAATGAAACCTCCGTATACGTATATGAAAACAAAAATCTAAGAAATCGACAAGTTCATGTATTGTCTTCCACAAATTATGTTCTAAGAAGACAGAAGGCCGAAGTTCATTCAAGAAGACTAAGATTGCTTATATATGTATATGTAAATGGACGTACAAAAGTGCATATGCATGTTTTCATTTGTGTATTTTTCGTCTATCTGCATATTCATAGCCACATCCAAGGGGAATTTATGCAAGGTGATAACTGCACCACACAAACAAAAAGTACCAAAACAAAATAAAAGAACAATGACGGTACAAATACACAACAAACAAACACATTTGACAATCAGAAATAGAGAAATTAATGAAAAATAAATAAAATCAGCTGCTCTGCAGTTGACAAGCAAATCGACCATATCTTCAAGTGTCCCAAAACGTTGCCCTCGCAATTTATTTTTGATAAGTGGGTTCAAGAGGAAATGGCGCCAAGAAAGGAATGTACAGCGGATATGAAGCCAATTCAGTAATAAATACTTAAAAGAGCTAGAGGTTTGCAAAGAACCTACAAAAATGTTAGGTTAGGTCATCAAAAGATTAAATGCATTATTTTGGAACTCCGTTCTGTTTATAATTGTAAGATTTTTCTCCTTTTTCATGTATAAATTAGAAGTCGGCATTATGAATTTACAAAAACAAAAGAGAATTTATAAAAACAAAAAACAAAAGTGTTATACAGAAAAGTATAATAGTTCTCTTATTTGTATAATACAGCGGTACAATGCATCTATCTAATAGAGCAAAGTTCGGGAGAAATAATTATTCCTATTAAAATTTATGATAAAAATAATAGTAAATTAATTGCATTATTGCTTTCAATATTACAAACGTTCTTCTAAGTATTAACACATATGTATACACCTACACATACAGACTACACATTCAGAACTAGTTACACAACAGCGCATAGGAAATAATCAGTGGAAAAGTTACACGTAGTCAAAGTCAGTGATCGCGTGCATTCGTTGCCTTAATTACTTCAAGTTCCATTGTATAAAACACGTACAATACACACATACATACCCACGAAAATAAAATATTAATTGATTTCAATCACTGCAGGTGAACCCCATCACATAGTATAGTATAGAAATTGTATGGAATTGGAGGCACTATGTATGCCAGGCACGCTGCGTGATTCTAACATATGGTATTGCGCAATACAGAAAATATTGACAAATTTTCTACATACGTAAGGATATTTCTTTCCGGGCCGTAAATTATCAATACGTCCCTTGAAGTTTAATTTATTGGTATAGGGGTTGGCGGAAAGCACCTGTGTGTTGAGAATAAACTTAGCTGGGCAACCAAGGTTGGTGTTGCCAACTAAACGAGTTTTGATGTTAAATTGACTGGGCCTTCTGTGAATCTGACAATTAGGAGCCCCATTAAGCATTAGCTGATAAAAATGGAATTTCATATCAGACTTTTCAGACCACTTAGAGGCTATTCAGCTTAAGAGAAAGCTAGCTGAATTAGGTGCTGAATGACAAAACGCCAGTTATGAACTTCCAATCTCATTAATTGTTAATGAGGTAAGAGCCTGGCTTCAGTTTGGAATTAATCGGGCATCTATTAAGTATTTTTTAGTCAAGCCGTTGATAAAGCAATATCTAATAACTGAATCAAGATTGAAATACCGGAAAAGCCTGATATACTCATATGGGTTTAGCATTAGATTAATAATAATAATTAAATTCAAGCTTTTTCCTCATTCAGCTTTAATTTCTCTAAGCTGAATAAGCGCATTTAGTATGAAACAAACATTTAAAATAGATAACTTAATATTTATCTATGAATTATATAACGGGTGATCCAAATAGAGGTACTTTTTTCAATAGCCTTTCTTTGACGACAAGATGTTATGTTATTTTTCAATATTGTTTGTTCAACTTTATTACGAGAATTTACGTTCTGTAAAGATTGTTTTTCGCTCGCATCGCTCAACTTATGGTCAATATAATCAGCCTACTGAGCCTATTATTCGCAACATCATCACCCATCTTGAGACCCAGCATTCTTTATTGAAGAATATTTGAAAAAAAAAAATAAAGTAGCCGAGAGTGTACACGAAGACCGTGGAGAGTCGATACGGCGCCATTCGCAGTAACTCAGACTGACTTATGGAATGACTTGGCACATTTTACGTTAAGATCTTAAATTGAAAGTGTATAAAATGTAGCTTTTGCAAGAACTGAAACTGGTCGATCTTCCCAAGCGACATCGTTCCACTGTATGGGACCTTGAAAGGTTCTAAGAAGGTCCGAAGTTTTTTGGGCAAATTTTGTTCAGTGATGAGGCCCCAATAGGTATATAAACAGGCAAAATTGCCGAAATTGAAACGAAGAGCAACCTGAAGAGATTCAAGAGCTGCCATTTTATCCAGAAAAAAACATTGGCTTGATGTGGTTTGTGAGCCGGTGGAATCATCGGTTTATATTTCTTCAAAAACGATACCGATGAGAACGTAACCGTCAATGACGACCGTTATCGCGTTAAAACCGATTATTTGATGCCTCATATTGAAGCTCGTGATCTCGACGACATTTGGTTTCAACAAGACGGCGCCACTTCCCATACATAGCATCAATCAATGAATTTATTGAGAGAACAATTCGATGAGCAGATAATTTAACGTTTTGGTCCGATCGATTAGCCTCCAAGATATTTTTTCTATGGAGATACGTAAAGTCTAAAGTCTATGCGGACGATCCCACTTCGATTCAGGTCTTGGAACAGAACATCACGCATGACATTTTCCCGTTACCAATCGAAGTGCGCGAACGAGTCATCGAAAATTGTACCCAACGGATGGACCATATGAGACTTAGCAGCGGCTAATATTTAAAAGATATAATCTTCGAAAAATAAATGCTAAAGAATGTTCTTTCGAATGATAATAAATATTCTCCATTAAATATAAAGTGTCTGTGTTTTTTCTTTTAAAAAAAGTTGGGAACCTCAAAATGTATGACCCTTCTTTAATAGAGATCGTTACCCTAAAAAATAAATATGCAAATCTAAAAGTAATAATAAATAATCGATCGTAAAAAAATCATCCATCAATTGTTTGGGATAAGAGTAAAAAATAAAAAAAAAAAAAATATGTTCGATCGAAAAATACACGTGACATCAAAATCATCATTCAGCTTTTTATTTCACAACAAAGCTGAAGCGCAGCCCTAAACACAATACATAGTGGCTACACCGCGTATCAACCAATACTCCTACATATGTATGTACGAGTATAAATATAAGTATATTTGAGTGTGTACCTAAACCTAAACGAATATTTTCGCCAATCTATAAATAAAATTGTTGCTACCACATGCCTTCGGATTTTAATAAATTTTTAACCGTAATACAATAATTCTCTGGCGATCGTTTTTCTTACGCAGAGCCTGTGCTATGCGCAATTATGCAAATAATCTTGCTTTTACAATGTTGGAATTTTATGGATACACGCTTAGAGGTAAATATGGTAATTTATGTACAAGTATGCACATACATACAATATATTTATATATTTGTATGCAACACATATCAAGGCAATGTCAAGTTCAAGTTTATTTATTGTGAACGAAAAGAAGTAAAAAACTGCTCCCTTTGAGGCGCTTGGCAAATGAATTGGCAGCATACCAACACATAGCCACTAATGCATATGTATGTATGTATGTACATATGTCCAGTAAGTACATAAGTATAGGCGCATACGCATGACCAAATTAAGAATCCATAAAAACAGCGGAGCTTCGCATGTGGGAAACGCGATGATGACACATTTCTTGTAACGAGAGCCGATGACTTGAAATTTTATATACATACATACTTATGTATTGCGGCTTATTGGCAATAGTAAAAGTCGGCGAGTCAGATAACCAATGTGTCATAATAAAAATATGCATTTATCAGCTTAATTAGCCACAAACACACACAGGGCTTAAAATATAATTAATTTTGAAAACCAAACATACGACTGGTTTTTCCATTTTTAATATAAACACATACATACATACTATATGAGTGTGCAGAAATGCGTCATATACATATGTATGTATATTAAGGCCTTTTATCGTGTGAAAGTTCTCTTTATATGTTTTTTTTTATCTGCGGCGTAATCGATATTAAATAACTTCCTAAGAAATATGACACAAGATTGCGATTAAAGTGCATTTATGCCGATTTTTAGTGCCAAAAATATTACAAGAAACAACAAAGAGCCTTTCGGATGACATAATAAAAACAAAGGAAGAAAGAACGCTATTTTCGGCTGCAGAGATATTATGATAAAATAGAAAATAATCCAGGCTGTATGATCGATTAGTGTGAATGGCAGCTATAACATATGTATGTATTTGTAACTATATATAATGAGCTGATCTGAAAATTTGTTTACGGAGATTATAGCGTTGCCTTGGGCAATAAGTCATGTCGAATTTCGTTAAGATATATTGTCAAATAAAAAAGTTTTTCATACAAGAACTTACTTTTGATCCTTCAGTTTCTATGGCAGTTACATACTACTGTGTCCAAAAAATAAGGTGACATTTGAATTTAAACTGCGCGCGTTGAAGGATTTGAAGAATTATTTTTTTTTAGGTTGGTAGTACTGTCAGTCACATTTATGTCAAATTTCATGTCAAAATATTCATTAGTGTTTGAGATACCTGTCATTTTGTGAGCTGCTAAAAGTGAGTTTCTCGTTTTTTGTGATGTCGAAATTTGTTGCGCAAAGAATTTGCATTAAATTTTGTTTACGGAATCAATTTTCTGCTGCGGATACGTTGAGGATGGTGCAGAAAGCCTTTGGTGATGAGGCTATGTCTAAAAAAAAATGTTTACAAGTGGTATAGTGAGTTCCAAGCCGGCCGTGAACGTGTCGAAGACGAAGAGCGTCCCATGCGACCATTAACCTTAGCCGACGAAGCTTACGTTCAACAAATCAAAGATTTGGTGTTGAAAAACCGTCGATTAACAATTAGAGACCTTGCTGCTGAAGTTGGCATATCGAAAGGTTCAGCTAATACCATTTTGAAGGATGTTTTGGGTCTCAAGCACGTCAAATCTCGACTGGTACCGAAAACATTGATTTTTTTGGAAAAAGGCGTCGCGTTGAAGTGTGTGAAATGATGCTTTCCGATTACCAGGGTGTCATGAAATGCATTATCACTGGCGATGAGACTTGGATCTATGCCTACGACCCCGAAACAACCGATCAATCGAGCGAATATCGTACCAAAAGAGAGCCGAGACCAAAAAAAGGAAACGTTGTAAAATAATACTTAAAAAAACAGTATTTAATCAACAAAAATTTTAGCTTAGAAATTTACGAACCCAGTGGCGTAGCTGCAACGTCGGGCGCCCATGCCAAGAATGTTCTGCCAAGTTTCAAAGGTGGTTCGAACAAAAGTGAATTTTTACAAAATATCTTCGATATTAAGTATATAAAATTTAGGAACTAGCAGCCACGCAAATTCTGAAGTTCCAAAATTCTCACAATACGGTTTTTGAGGAAATTGATAGTAAATTTACAAGACATCTTATTAAAAGCCATGAAAAAACACATTTTGACACAATTTGCAGCAATTTTTGCCCGAATTGGAGTTTTTTAACAAGATTATTGAAAATTTGTAGAAATAAAAGTATTTGTTCCCAGCGGGATATGGTAGACATTGGTAAGCGATCAAGGTAAACGATGCAGCATGATTGTATCGCTTACGCCGACCGATGAAAATTAACACGGCGATGTCCTACGAAAAGTAACAGATCAAATATTTTTCATTGTTATTCAGATTATTACATTGTGAGTGTACAACTCTTTATCTTTTATAATAAATTTTGTAAAAAAAAATTTGTTGAAGTATTTTTCTGAACATTGAAAAACAGCGAAGATCGTTTTGCCGCCCCCAAGACGTTGGGCCCGGGGCGACGGCCCCCTGCGCCCCCCTAGCTACGCCACTGGACGAACCTCAGTCGAGATAACAAGGCAGTGCAGGATAACTTATGCATAAAACATAACAGAACTGTCAATCTCGGTCTTGATTAATCGAACTATCAATCAAAAAATAACGACTTAAGAAAGGCAAAGTATTGCAAAGAATTTAGACACAGAACTTACATTTATATTTGGCTCTGTAAAACCCGTACCTTACTAAAATATATTACTATTCGTTGTTACGATATCATAAATAATTTATGTTCATTTGGGGCGACAGAGTAGTGCTAGATAAGCGAGGTATATGCAACAAAAGCTCATAGCGAATTATATTAATTGCTACAACTATTTGACTCTTATCTTTAGACACATGTAATGTATGTATGTAAGTATGTATGTAAGTATGTATAAAAAATGTGTGTGCGTAAATTACAATGAGTTTATGGAACACTGCATGTGATCCTACCATTTTTTATCAAGTGCAAACGAACGCCATCGTCGGGAAAAATAATTATTACGTTAGTAAAAGCAAATAACAGATAATGTAACGAAACGCTGTAATCATAATCATAACTTTAAGTGCAGACCTAATGTTTCCGGTGATAAGATTTAGAGCTTTTAATCAGGTGGGTTGTTTTACTGCTGTTCAAAGTTTCTAAATAACAAAAAACAACACTTAGCATGCTCGTATCTCACAGGTGATAAAACTACTTTTTTGAAACACTCCTGATAATGAGATCACAGAAGCACCTACATATATACTATGCATATATTAATCGTAATACGTAAACTATTCCAACTGTTAGACAGCTAGACTTTTTATTGTTGCTAACCAGTTTAAACATTAAAGCTGAAAAGTCCACGGAGGAGCATTCAAAATGTTTGGAAATTGGACTGCCTGCGACATATTAAAAAAATATAGTTAGAGGAAATGAGTCAGGGTTGCAGTGTTGATAGAAAATATATTAGAGCGCCTTAAAATATGTTTACATTAGAAAATAAAAAACGCAAGTGCCAAATTATCGTCAGAAAACAGTTACCAAATAATTCAAAAAAGTTGACGAATTGACAGACCCTGGCGAGAAAAAAAATCTGCGGTCGCTCTGCATACCCAAAGACCAAATAAAACCGGTATTAAGCTTTCGAAATCACTGAGAGATATAGAGAGCGTGGCAGGAACAAAACCGAAGCGGTATATGTATGAACGAGGAATGACAATTAAGTAAGCAGACTGATTCCATAAAAACCTTATATTTGAAAATTATTCTACAACTCTGCCATCCCCTTCAAAGTAGTCCCCTTGGTCAGCTATACAGCGATTCCAGCGCGTTTTCCATGCTTCATAACATTTCTGGAACGCTTTGACTGGGATGTCCGCACGTACCCTGGCCACGGCCGCCTGGATGTCCGTAATCGACTCAAAATGGGTTCCTTTGACCACCGATGTTGTTTTAGGAAAGAAAAAAAGTCACAGGGTGAGATGTCGGGCGAATAAGGCGGCTGTTGCAACACGGCGATCGCTTTAGAGGCCAAATACTGGGACACGCTAAGGGCGGCGTGGCACGGCGCGTTGTCGTGATGAAGAATCCAGTTACGAGCGATGTCTGGGTGCACCCTGTTGCCTCGTTTTCGCAATCTTTCGAGTACTTGGCAATAGTAGACTTGATTCACAGTTTTCCACGGTGGAACCGAATTCTTTGTGGACGATTCCACGGCTATCAATGGTCTCCCACTCCGCGCCTCGTCTTCCACGCTTTCACGCCCCTCCATCGAAACACCTGGGCACGACTAAGAGCACTATCACCATACACTCTTACAATTTTAGCGTACGTTTCCGAAGCTGTTTCGTCCAATCTGGCGCAAAATTTTATCGCAATGCGTTGCTTTTGATTTCGTTTTTTCATTTTCATGGCGAGCACTACAAACACACGTCTACTCAACTTGACGCAGCAGGCGAACACACAAGCTAGAGCGATGGTACATATATCAATGCGGAGGGAAGGGATGCCGGAAAAAGAGAAAGGGAATTTCAAGTTCAAAGGGTTTACCACAAGCGCGGCAATAAAATCAGTCTCATTACTTAATTGTCAAACCTCGTATACACATATCAGGTATAGTTCTTCAGTAGTCTGTATCTCCGGTTGTGTGTGATAGGCAGAGACACGTACAATGAACACCGTTCCCTCAAGGGTCGGGTCTACGAAACCGGCACGGACCCGGTCTTTTTTCCGGCCAAAGACTGCCAGCTCGGAGAAATTCTGTCTCTACAACAACAACAGCAGTTTTTTCCCTACGGTCAAACTCTTAACTCGGCTTTGCACTGCCAACAATAAGCAACAGTCCAGAAGTTTCCGGTTTTGGCCAATAGGAGAGGAAATATGTTTCATCAAAACAACATCAGGTTTCTGGGGGCCAGTTTGGAGGGTAGCTATGCCTCCCCCTTACAGTCCGGACATAGCACCAAGTGATCACTATCTGTAACTACCTATGGCTCCAATGTTATAGTTTTTTGCTAAAAAGGTTTCTTCGAGAGTGGTATTTTGACATTACCTTCAACATGACAATAACTTATAGAACAATTCGGTGCATATTTGACTTGCTTCGGAAACCTTTAATTTAATGTGTTTCATTTAGGAAATCTTATGATCAATCTCCAAAGACCTTATAATACATAGCAATGTAAGGTTCGCTTTTTTATGTTGGATATGTAAGTATAGTATGTTGTTGTTGGCGTTGTTGTAGCGGCAGAATTCTACCGAGTTGACAGTCCTTGGCCGGATAAAAATCCGGGTTCGTTCCGGTTACGTAGACCCGACTGTCATGGGAACGGAAGTAGATTTGCTAACGGTGCAATCGAAACCTCTAAACCCGTTACAACAAACTCCAATATGGAGGTGAAATATAGAATTTCAGTTCGATAACCCGATTTTTGGCAAAACGTGTCATTCATTTTCAGCGAGTTTTTATATTTTGGCAACAGTGAGTTCATAGTACATTAATACGATCGCAGCTGTACAGGTATACTATATCTAAGTGAGCAGCTGTTAAATGTATATTTTACATCTGTACATACTTATTTTTAAATTTCAGTCGAATTAACGTTAATACACAATCCAAACAAGCGATTTTATTTGTTTATTGAACCGGCAAACTTGTTTTTGTGTGCATATACATACATATATATGTATATATACATATGTATATAGTATACATGTACATATGGATAATATATATGTATGTAGTAGAACTCCAGCTTCAAGTGCAATTAGTGACATGTGAAAGTAATAAATTTGTTCTACTTTGAAATGTAGAGTGCTCAGCTGCTGTCCATAAGCGTCATAAAAGGGGCTAAGGTTCATTCTGAAATTGTAACCTAAAAATTAAGTTAATTTGAAAGCCTTGAAATTTAAATAAATAAGCTATTGTTAGCATAGTTTAGTGCGTACTGTCTCAAATATTTTTATTATTGATGTTAGAGTGCAAGTTTTTGTGGCATCAAGTAATAGTTATTTAGAAATTCAGTCAGCATTTATATTTGAAATATGCTAGTGGTGGAGGAAAAAACGCGAATATTATTTAAAGGTTCAAATTAATTGTAAGGTCAATATGTGTGGTGCGCTTTAAATGGCTACACGCGAATCGCCAACGGTGGCGCTCGTGCCATATACAAATTTCATTTTTGATAAATGTCTGGCATTTGCGTTTACTATATACTACATACATATGTATGTACATATGTACATAAAAGCATTAAGGTGGAATGAAAAAAGTGACGTTTTAATGAAAAATTATTATTTTTTTAGGTTAAGTAAGTAGCTGGAATAATTTATGCTTAAAATGCAATGTAAGCTTTATATATTTTCCCAAACCTTTTCAACAATATATAGGAACCCTATCAGTGCCGTTATAAATTACCGGAACAGACCCAGATTTTGATCCGGCCAAGTACTGTCAACTCGTCATGCCTGAAAAATACTTGAACAATTTTTTATGCCGCTACAACAACAACAACAACAACCCTATCAGTGACGAGCTGAGTAGATTTCGCCATGTCCTTGCGAAAATTTGACATAAACCTTTTTAATCCTGAAGGTTATTATAGCTTATTAGCGTGTTTCTTGTTTTCCTAAAACGAATTAAAATGAAAAATTATAGAAATTTAATATTTTGTTTTTATTAATCCTCAAACCTCTATAATTTTCGAAATTTATTTAAAAATCCACCGAGCGTTCCATCCTAATATACACATTTCCATATGTATGTACATATATTGATAAACACAAAAGATGAGCACCACTGGCGCACAATCGCAAAATAAACGTAAACACAAAGGCATGTTAACCAATACAGGTGTACCCATCCACACATGTATGTAGGTACGTTTCCCCGCATTAAGTATGTTAAGTACACAAGCGCATAAGTACAACTGTGCGGAAAACCTTGTTGGCATGCGATTTCAATCTATAATACATGTCTAAAATTTGAATATAATTCTTATGAATTTTCACACCAGACCCCAATTTTACAATAACAATAACAGGGTATTGATACTAGAGATCAGGAATCAAATTCAAAAGCAAATAACGAAAATACAGCAGAACTATATAGATAGATCTACATATATCGTATGCATAGTATGTGAGTATTTGCGAAGAGATCGTACGGTGAAACGCCGCCCAAGTTTTTTAATATGCTTTGCTGTACTGCGGCTGCGGTGATCGTTGCTCATTGCCAGCACTGACACAGGTTTATTTCAAGTTCAACGTACGCCTATCAAAAATAGACCGGGTCAGGCTTGCTGCTAAACTGAGTACATTGAAAATACATACATATGTATGTACGTAGACAAATACATATATACAACAAGTACATATGTATGTATGTTTGACAACGCTTTGCGTTTGTGATTGCAACATACAAATGCTCGTATCTGCGTAGAATAACTCTGAAAAAATATTGTTTTCAGAATTTTTGCATTTGCGGATTTGAGCGACATCACGGCTGATTATAAGTAATATAACATATGTGACCTGGTCTACGAAAAGGGGGCTTAGGTGTAAAAAAAAAATAAATATAATAAAATAAAAAAATAAAAAAAAGTTAAAAAAAAAATTGATTTTTTGACACCTAAGCCCCCTTTTCGTAGACCAGGTCACGTATAAAAAAGTATCTAATAAAACCGCTAACTTCGGCTGTAACGAAGTACTCTTAAGAAAAAAACTCTGTATAAAGAATCGATTTCGTTCGCTCAGTTTATATAGCAGTTGTATTTTATAGTAGTCCGATCTGAACAATATGTTCGGAGATTGTAGCATTGACTTTGACCATAATCAATGCCGTTCCCAAGACAGTCGGGTCTGCGTAACTGGCACGGACCCGGATTTTTATCCGGCCAAGGACTGTCAACCCGGCAGAATTTTGCCGCTACAACAACAACAACAACCATAATCAATGTATACTTTCATGAAGATATTTTGACAAATAAAAAAGTTTTCCATACAAGAAATACAATTTGCACGATCAGTTTGTATTATGGATTACATTCTCTAAGATACATTTTTACATCCATACAATGTACTTATGTAAATAAACAAGTATCTTCACACATCTGTTTATTATTATTTTTGTAGTTGCCTCTTGTATGTTTGCCTGTGAGCACTTTCCTCGGTTACACTGAAATCAGCAGAGGAGCTAATAAGCGACTTTCTATTGCATAGTAAACGCAATTAACACTCTTTCTCATTGTTGTAAGCCAATATTTTGAGAAATGCTGCTGGAAACGATAATAAAACCAACATTAAAGTTTTAGCTTTTCATACGTCTTTCCATATCTAGAGACTCAGAAAAGTTGGAAAAAATCAATTTAGTAAAAGAAATGAATTATTTTATATTTAAGCACTAACTTTAAATCCTCGTCTTTGTAAATACCAGCACGAAAGCAGACGAAGCACATACAAACAGAACAGTCTACGTCGGGTTTGTTATCAGTAAACACACGCATAATAGATATACAAATGTATGTATGTACTTAATTATAGCCATAATGACGTTTTTTAAATATATTTATATAATAAAACTTTTGATAATCACATATGAATCACAACTACCGACTCTTGCTTTTGTTATTTCAATTGATGTAGACATATGTATGTACATATATAAACATGGAACGTAGTTCCTTATAAATGTATGTACAAGCAACCGCACGTATAAAGTTGAATGACTCACCCTGTTTGCACCGGAAAGTAAGTGCTGTAGCATTGCAGAGAGCAGTCATATGATAAGAAATATGACTTTTGAAATCCAATCGCAAGAGTACAATAACAGTAATTTTATTCCATTATTAACCTCAACTTGTCGGGAAGTTAAGCATGGCAACAACAAATAAAACACAATATATTCTATTACATTAATACGGGAAAGATACTATGTTGTATTCGTACTATTGTCATCAAAAAGTGGCATTTAATGTGTGTTTTTCGTGCTTTATAAAAAGAAATCTTTTCAGTTATGAAAAAAATGTGTGGTTTGTACTAAAAATATAACAGAATGCATCACACATATATTATCTTTGATTTTTTTTTTCAAAATAACTTCATTTAGACTGAATTTAACGTTTGGACCGATCAACCAGCGCATGCAAGAAGATTTTGTCATTTATATGAATGATCTTCAACACCTAAGTTACAGCTGCTTGAATGGCTGGGATATCATCATAAAATGCAATTTTTATCTTGGTTTTCTGCTCAGAAAATAGTATCATTATGTTGCATTCCTTTTTGTCATTATAAACTCATTTACTTTATTTTTATATCCAAATCTTTAGTTTCAATTCTATAAATAGTGTTTTTACTCGTATTAAATCCCTTAGCCAACATTCTTAGTAAAAAGTACATCTCAGCAGGATGACTTATTCTGGATGACCTGGCCTTTGGTCGTCATTTCATCATCACCATAAACTTTTTTCATCAATTCCTATGTTTCAGCGATTTTTTACACATTTTAAACACATTAAAACAATTCTACTCAATTTCTTTTTTATGAAATAATTGCCATAATTTAGCGTTTCGCACATCATCATGAACATGCAAACGAATTTGGACATCTGAGTCCACAAGGTTGTGCGATTATTTCGTTAACACTATGATTGAAACGCGCTGGAATTATTTACTTGATAACACAATACACACGTATCTTAACAGCTGATAATTGCACAGCACTGGAATGTATAAACATACAAATACATACATGCATATTTACGTACATGTATGCCTCCAAGTTGTCGGGAAGGTAATAAATGCTTACCCAATCGTAAGAAGCAGTAGCGGAGGTAAGGAATTATGTAATAGGATAATACTTAGAATTCTTCATTTTAGTTATAAATGACAACACAATTTATTATTTATGTGAAGCACAATTACCAATTAGCTGCTAATTGCAGTTCAACACAATAACAAAGGAAATATTTTCTTAGAATGTGCTTTTAAACAACCTTGCGAAGGTTGCATATGTATTAAAGCATTTGTCATGCTACTATTTAAATAAATTAATCATTGTTTGTTTTGGAATCCTCCACATCTACGCCTGCGTAAAACACTCATGAGTACTTTATCTATTTATTGATTAAAAATAAGATTTTTTACAGAAAAAAACTTTTAAACCAGTACAGTGCGAATTTAATCATTTCTAGTCTACGGAACTACGGAAAAACTTTCCTGTATGTATAAGTATAGGTTATAATTATACAAATTAAAACAAATTAAAGAAAGTAACTTGTAGAAAACTGGCAGTGACCGATCACAGAACAATGTGTAACGAATATGTACTTATATCAATTGCGTCTGTTATAGCAAAAGCAAAGTCAAGAGCGCAATTTTTATTGTTGGGCAGGTAGATGAACGTTGTACATTTTCCGGCATCAATACACATATGCGAATAAATAAAATAAAAAGTTATGTTTCACATGACTTAATCTTCGTTCCGTAGTTTTTATAATAAACATTTAGTAATTTTTTTTAGATACCTTTTAGATTGTTTTTTGAGAAAGCAACATTTGCCTTTACAAATTGCGGTTGTTCAATATAAAATATGATAATATTTAAGTATTTTTCATACGCGCTACGAATCGCTAACTGATTCCCGATAGCCCCGACGGTTTTAAATGCGACGGACGTGTTCGGAGTCACTGTTTATACTAGGTATGTAGTTATCAATTCAATATCACTAATCAACTAAGTACTAACCTTATCAAATATAAGGTCCAGTATCTTGACAGCTATGACGTTTTTTCGGGGTAAAAGATAAAAAACGCTTTCCGCATTCGATCTCAGCAACAGCGATAAGCATGGAGTATTTTTTTAGTACTACAGCATGTTATATATTATTTTTTCGCGTGTTTTTTCACTTTGTTCCGTTTTTTATTGTCACAAGTTTATACACCTTTCGTTATGATTGAAAAATAGGCACAGAAACCGCTAGAAGAGGCCTGTTCGAGAGGCAGATGCACTTACAGACGGACAATAGTAATAGTTGGGCTGACAAACTAAAAGGCCAACAGTCAGCGCCACAATCGATTTTTCGTTCACCGCCCCAAAGTGCTAAAGTACGAGTACGGCGACCGACAAGCTGCAGACAACGGTCACTGGTAGCAGTCAAAGCAGCAGACGCACATATAAACGCACTAACACAATTGAAACTGTTCGGCCGCTAAATTGCCGCACCTCGCGCCCTTTAAGGAAAGATTTCACACTTATATTTTTTTATTAATACACAATGCAAGCTCAATTAACGCCGCTTCCTTGTACTTTTATCACAATGCGGGCGGGAAATATAGTTTTTCAATTTGTGTTTGTTTAAATTTCACTAAATCTATGGCTATACGCGTATGAAAAATCCGACATCGAAGCGAGACGCGAATATTTGGCGTTTGTCAGTTGTATTTGTGTGTTGTTTGACATTTAGCAGATTTATTTAGCGGTATTGCCAGAGCATAAGTATATGTCGCATTGCCAACTACGTAACTATTAGAATGTCTTAAATAAAAAATATTATATGTTTTTAATAGTAACTGTATTTTAAACATACTTATCTATCTATCTATTATTTTTAATTTTTCCTTAAATTAAGATTGTCTACTTTATGTTTATAAACATTTTATATACATTTATATTATATGTACAATTTCCACACAATATCGCATGTTTTTCCATAGTATATAGATTATAATCATAGCAATCTTACTTTATTATAAATTTTAACATTTTTATAGAATGTTTTATAAAATAGGTCAAATTGCACATATATACTTATATGCTTTGATATCAAATATTTAGAGAATATCTATAAAATATATCAATACTCGTTTGCGCATTGTAAATATGCCAATCTGTAAGCGTACATATCTAAACATTGAAATTAGCATTATTTTTCTCATTTAGTACTGATAAATGCTCAATTCTGCTATTTTCGAGTCCCCTGATTTTAAATGTTGGTGAAATCCGATTAACATTTTTTGTGGTGAAATCCTCTAATCGTGAAGAGTGCCCCCTCTTAATTTATAGAAATGTAAATGTAAATTCGAAGGAAATAATTAAACAATTTTTTATTATTAAATTATTAATTTTTTATTTTTTGTTATGTAAAAATTATTTTTTTATGTGAAAATTATTAATTTGCTAAATTTGTGAGCGTTTTTTTTATTTATTTTAATATGACCTGTAAATAAATTTACAGACATACTAGAAAAAAAAACAAAGGGAAACTGGCTGCTTAGGCCTTCGTCCCAATCACTTACTTTTAAAATTGCCGGTAATATACATATGTATGTATACATGAATATGTATTGTTTTTAAATTTTGGTTGTGGTTTGGTAGATAGTTAAAATTTTTGCCGATACTCAGGTGTTCATGTCCGGTTCGGCACTGCATTCTCTTCGGCGAGTAATAGTGTAAAAAGAGTGGCGTGGTTAAGGCAGTGCGTCGATAATAAAGTGGTTTGGTTTCATAGCGAACCGTCCATCATAAAATAAAAAGAAAAAGTCTGCGAGAACGCATATGTCTTCATTTATTTTGTTAAAAATTAACATTTATATACTAAATTTAAATGCATTATCACATGAAGTGCTTTATTACTAGTCTATTGCATAATCCCATAGCATTTAAAGCAATGAAAATCTGACAAAATAATGTAGGAAAGTTATAGTTTTATTTGCTTTCATAGAAGTACACATTTTAGAAGATTTTTGTTCTATTTAGTTTGTTTTTAAATTTAAAATATCGAATTTCGCCTAAAAGAAAAATAATAAGACCTCTGAAAGGGAAGTTTTCAAAGAATGGAATGGAAAGATTTTTTTAAATCGGTCGAAATGTTGGCGGAACACATTCTTCTATAAAAAGAGTAATAAAAAATTGCAAATATATTGTCGCTATTAAACTCGTTCAAAATGATAAGAAACCCCCCTGCACTTACACCATTCGCAGAAGGTTTTATAATCAAGTCATATCGCTAGTCAATAAACAAGTAGATAATGCGTTCGTTAAAGATCACTTAAACAAGTCTCGACATGTTTGGCAGAAAGTTATTGTTTCCAATGAGAGCAAGTTTTGTGTGTTTTGAGTCAAGGAACGTAAGATTTTATGGCCAAAAACAGGCAAAGCAGTCGAAAAGGAAATTTTGATGCATACTCTGAAGAACGAGGGTGAAGAAGCAATGATATGGGGTGCATAGCTAGTAATTGTGTGGACCGAATGGAATTTACAAACTTCACCATGGAAAAATATACATACTTTAATATCTTAAAAATAAATTTGGAGCAAAGAGCTGAAGAATTTGATCATGGAAGTGATTACTACTGCATACATCAGGCATTGTTCGGAACCCATGAGGTTCACTAGAACGTAAAAAGATTGGGCGAGGAATGGGCTCAAACCTCTTCGACAGAAACCTCTAAGCTTGTCTATGCCAAAATCCCCCGCGGAAGTCTTAAAATGTCGGGGATATCTGATTGTCTATTAAATTTAAAGAAGAATTCAGAGGAAAAATAATTTTGTTCGACTTATGTAACTTGTAGGCAGAACTTTTCTATAAAATTTTTCTATTCGTCCGCATTTTGTCGGCAATTTCATCACTTTTATTTTCATAAAACTACACATTTTATAAAAAATATACATATGAAGTTATTTTTGTTGATACCTTGTAGACAGGTTTTTTCTGGCGAGTGTATATCTACTGAGGTGCGTATCAATAGATTTAAAAGAAAAAAGCCTCGATTATGGAAAATAAAGGTAGAAAGCTTGCCATCAATCCGAGTGCGGAGAAACTATTACTCATAGACCTTGTACCAAGTCTGCCAAGGAATCCAGAACAATTACTGTCGTTTAGACAATACTACTGTGCCCAAAAAATAAGGTGACATTGTATTTATTTTGAAAATTCTTTATTTATTCTTCCAAATCAATTTCATCCCCTTCAAAGTAATCCCCTCCCGATGCAATGCACTTATGCCAACGGATTTCCCAATCTTCGAAACACTGGTTGTAGTCACTTTCCGGGATGGCCTTCAGTTCCGCCTTCGGTGCGGCGTGAATCTCCTCTATCGTATAAAAACGGTGTCCCCGGAGCGGTCTTTTGAGCTTGGTGAACAGCCAGAACTCGCACGGCGTCAGATCAGGTGAATACGGTGGTTTCGGAATGATATGGGTTAAGTTTTTGGCAAAATGTTGACGAATTACGAGGGCAGTATGGAATGGTGCATTATCGTGGTGTAAAAACCAAGCGTTACGTAAACGACGCATACGTTCAAATAATATTTCTTGTTGACTGTTTGACCGGCTGGAAGGAATTCATAATGCACAACACCACGATAATCGAAGAAAACAGTCAACATGACCTTGATTTTTGAGCGACTTTGGCGCGATTTTTTTGGTTCGACTCTCTTTTGGCACGATATTCGCTCGATTGATCGGTTGTTTCGGGGTCGTAAGCATAGATCCAAGTCTCATCGCCATTTATAATGCATTTCATGACACCCTGGTAGTCGGAAAGCATCGTTTCACACACTTCAACGCGACGTTTTTTTCCATAGAATTCAATGTTTTCGGTACCAGTCGAGATTTAACGCGCTTGAGGCCCAAAACATCCTTCAAAATGGTAATGGCTGAGCCTTTCGATATGCCAACTTCATCAGCAAGGTCTCTAACTGTTAATCGACGATTTTTCAACACCAAACCTTTGATTTGTTGAACGTGAGCCTCGTCAGTTGAGGTTGATGGTCGCCCTGGACCCTCTTCGCCGGCTTGGAACTCACTATACACCTTTTAGACAATTTTTTTAGCCACAGCCTCATCGCCAAAGGCTTTCTGCACCATCCTCAACGTATCCGCAGCTGAAAATTGATTCCGTAAATAAAATTTAATGCAAATTCTTTGCTCAACAAATTTCGACATCGCAAAAAACGAAAAACTCACTTTCAGCAGCTCACAAAACGACACGTATCTCAAACACTAATAAATATTTTGACATGAAATTTGACATAAATGTGACTGACAGTACTACCAACATAAAAAAATCAATAATTCTCCAAATCCTTCGACGCGCGCAGTTTAAATTCAAACCTTATTTTTTGGACACAGTAATATAATAATAATTGAGTCTTTGCACTGCGCCCTATGATTTATTGTGCCCTTTCCTATATCGCATATGGTCACAAAGGACCAACACTCTGTGTAATTCCAGGAGCTTGCCGGGTGCAACTGAGGTGATGTGATCTTAGTCCACCTAGATGGAAATTAGGGCTTTGAGTCTGCTTCTACAAATTGCTGGGCAATCTAGAATCAGGTGTTCTGGAGTTTCCTGTTCCATGTCGCAAAACGTGCAGTTTGCGGAAGAGACTATGCTAATGTTGGACAAGTGCTGCCTGCGCCTGCAGTGCCCTGTATAGAGTGTGACAATGAAACGGAATTTGTCTCGGAGGAGGTGTATCATATCCCTAAACCTTGCAAGTTTGCACCCTCCCGGTAGTAGCTTGGCGTGGCGCATTCCTGCTGCCAGTACCGTTCTTTCCCCAATTTCTCTTTCGTGCGAAACAACTATTTATGGGGAGGGCCCATTCATCCTGAGATCGCTTTTAGTGCCGGTTAACTATCGCTGAGTATAGGATTATGCTGGTTGCGATAGTTGTGACGAATATTGATTTCTGCAAACTGATTAAAAGATTAGATGACTATATGGAATTACTCCACTCGCCTTACTGCCAAGAGTAACTCCAAACTTCTTTGTTGTCCTCTTCGTAGCACCGTCCCTTGCAAGAAGGGCCAGTGGTGTATCTTCCCCTAAGCCCCTCATATGTTGAGACGCCATTATCTTCCCTGCTCTTATGAGCTGCATGGTATGTTTAGCTACCTGTTTGAGGACTATGTAGATGCAGCGGTGTGAGCTCTAGTATCACTTCAAGTGAAGTGGTGGTGCAAGTGGGCATTGCCCCTGAAGCACCGAAGACTGCGTTATCTTCGATGCCAAAGCAACCGCTCCATAAGTGACAATAGGCCTTACTATCATGGTTTGCAGTTCCAGGATGTGCCGGTTAGGCATCTGCATATCATGAGTGCCATGGTGGTTCTGGACAGTGTTAATTCTAATGGTGTTCTTGACGCTGTTATAGTGCATCCATGCGGAGATGTTGAGATGTGAAGCGTCTTTTCGCTGTTAACTTTATTTTCTCTTTGTTGTTTGTAGGCGCAAATGCGTGAATTCTTTCTTTATTGATGGTCAAAGGATTAGTCTGCCCGTCGTTTCAATAACATTGCAAAGTGAGTGCTTTGATTGCGATCGCACAGCCAATCCTAATTTGGTGCACCTGTCAGCATCCATTAATACTGATTCATTCGATTTCTATTTACGGCCGACAAATGCGTTCATATGTTTTTGCTGTTACTTGGGTGTCCAGACTACAATTTAAGTGATTGATAAGATCGTGTAATTAATTTGGTCATAAACTGTCACGATTGCGTTCATCAACAAATGCATTTGGCATTTTACAAGAGTTGAGCTTTTAAGAGCGTGCAAAAGAATTATTGGCAATATTTATGTAACTTTTTTAACTGAAAAAAAAAAAATTCAAAAATATATGCATATATGTTATATAATAAGATCATTACTACACTTGTACTTATTTATGACGAAGTAAGGCAGAGATTAGTTCGAGCGGAAATGAAGGTTACCTTGCAAATTTTTTCTTGGAGAACTAGAAAGACAATCTACAAAGTAAAAAACAAGAAAAAACGTTATCATCAGCTGAACCGAAGCTAGGATTTCCTTCATTTGCACATTTCTTACATATTCTTATATAAATTGATCGGTCAGTTTGTATGACTGCTATATCCAAGAGCCGGGGATTTACAAACGGGAGATTAGAGGCCTCACATTGACTGTTTTTAAGTTCCTGACACAGGCCCTAGCTACTGTGCAAGCCAGGGACACTGAAGGAGGAGACTGCGCCTTAGCACTCAGCTTATTTTTTGGGAAAGACATCCACAGCACCCCCAGTGACTGTGGATCGACTGAAAGGTCACTTCAGGCGACACAAGCCGCCCTTGATCTTAGGACATGATGCGAACGCCCATCACACGGAATGGGTCAGTACGGACTGACACGCGGCGAGTCTATTTTAGAATACATAATTTGCAGTAAATTAGCTATAGAATGTGGGTTGTGAACTTACTTTCATCACAATAAGTAAGAGAGAGGTGCTCGACATCACTTTGATTAACGAGCCTATGAATGGAATGGTCTCACAATACAGCGTGTCAGCGGAGCCCTCCTTGTCGGATAATAGAATCATAAGGTTCGCGCTTGAAGTAGAGGTCAAGTAACTCAGACGTTATACCCGGAACGCAAACTGGAATACCTTCCGAGATACGCTAAATAGAAATGTAAGCGGGGAGGGGTAGACTGATAAAAGTATTACGGACCCAGGACTGGAGGGCGGATTGTCCGCGCTAAACCAGTTCATCATGGACACAAACCACTGCAGTTGCCCCTTAAACGCGACCACCAACTGGAGCAACTGTCCCTGGTGGTCAAGCAGACTCTGAGATCTAAGAAAAAAGGTACGAGGGCTCTTCAATAAGGCGAAAGATACGGAGGTCTGAGAATCAATACAGTATGCGGCTTTGTATTATCGTTGGGCAAAAACAAAGAGTTTCCAGCCCAAAATTCCGATATCTTTTTACGAATCTTCACGGTAACTACACATGACACTCTTTGTTGACAGTTTGGCTGGTTGAAAGGAGTTCAGAGTGCACCACACCTCGATAATCACCGGTTCAACGGTACCGGCTCACCTTTCCCAGGATATTCGTCCGTTTAATCGTCTGTTTCCGGGTTGTAAGCATTGATGCAACACTCAGCGCTAGTAATAAGAAATTCCATGGCATCCTGGTAGTCGGAAAGCATTATTTCACACATGTTTTTCGAAAAAACTGAGCGATTGTTCTTTTACTTTCCTTAGGCAAAAGTTATATTTCAAAATAGTTTTCACTGATCCTTCCATTATTCCTACGTAATTCCTGACTGTACATATATCATCGATCCTCAAGCTCCACCTCCTTTATTAACATGTTGATCAGGAGTTCATGGCCGTCCTGGACGTGGTTCGTCGTTCTCAACCCTCTTTGAATAATTTGCACCAAACAAAAACACTTGCTCGCAACAAGCAATTAAAACCGAAGCATTTTTCCAACATTCTGAATGTTCCGGCACCAGAAATTTGATTCCGCACACAAGATTTAATGGAACTTCTTCGTTGAATATCATTGACATTTGGCACAGATGTCACCGACAGTCATCCTAACCTAGAAAAAAGTATTTCGACGAAAGGGCTTTACCGCGAATTTTAAATTAAAAAGTCTTACTCCGTTTTGCTCACAGCAGTATGGAGACAGACAGGAAGCTTGCCGGAAAATTGCTAAGAAATCTTTATTTTAGGCTTTTTAGTATGGAAAAATCAGTTAATTGTTACCAATAAGTAAAAAAGAAAAAGTTAATAGTGAATAATGACAATTCCAAAAGCATTGTGTGGCCGGCGGCCGCGGCCTTAAGGGGGTACTCTAGTCTAGAAGCATGAATTTCAGGTAACTTTTAAAGTGTCGTAAAAACAGGCAATTAATATTTTTACTATCAATTTTTTTTATTAGTTATTTGTTAATTTTAGAAGAGTAGAGAAAAAAATTAAAAACTAAAAAAAGTAAAAAATTTAAAAAATCATGAGCTGACGAAGGGGGGGGGGGGGGGGGGTCTCTAAAAATTTCCACGTGACCATACCCATGATTTCAACCCTCCTAGTTATTTGAAACCAAAAAGAAAAAAAGATTATTAATCTAGAATAATGTCGCAATGGTCGGAACTACGGAAAAGTGGGAAACATGTTTTTCACAAAACTGCCTGAAATTTTTTTTTTTTTTTTATAACTTTTTCTGACTATTTCCAATTTTTTAAAAATAAAAAAAATTTAAATTTGGTGATGGGGCTAGTTCCAACCATAGACAAGCCTATGAAGAAGTCTCTATAAAAAATTCAAGTAAATCGGTCCAGTAGAACCTGAGAAATCGTGGGTTTCGTTGCGAAAGACAGTTTTGAGAAAAACGCGTTTAAAGTTTCGCGTTCTGGCCGAAACAGTTTGGATGGCGGGTCAGAAAAATGCCTATATCTCCGAAAATAATTTGAATTTTGAAAAATCCTCTTGTACACATATTCTTGAATAGTTAAACTTTGAAAATATATAAAAAAATTTGATTTTTTTTTAATTTCTAGACTAGAATATCCACTTAATACTTAAATCAAATAGGTCGGAGATGTTTTATAAAAATGAAAAAATTATTCGAAAGTAATTCTTAAATTAATTTGATTTTCAAAAATAAAGTTGAATCTGACGCTTCCTTTATAAATATTTTTCCATTGAGTCATAATGTCAACCCAAATAATTAGCGTTTTGCGGTCATTGAGTCGTACACAAATTGGTAGAACTTTGCGGCTTTCACTTATGCAATAAAATTGCCCCACAAGTCGCGACTTCTCATGCGATCGACAAGCTCTAACGGTAACACTGCACGTCATTTTACGAGCCTCCTCAAAACTGCAATAAATACAACACATGCGAGTGTATGTAAACAAAGTTCTCGAATCCCTTTTGACACATTTTAATTAGTCGAATCTTAACTGGCAACAGATTCGATCAAACAAAGCAAGCAACACAAATGAAAAATCGCCAAAAATAAGAATGCCTTCAACAGTAAATTTTATGATGGCAAGAATATCGCAAGAGATTAAACAAACCATTGAAATAAATACAATCTCTGCATGTGTATGTGTGTGTGTGTGTGTGCCTGCGCGAAGAAGAGTGAAAAGAGTCGTTAAGGAAACGCCGCATCCCGAAGTTGTGTGGAATGAGCCGAACCGGCTGACGGAAATCGACTTATTTAATTTAAGTAATTTTTGTTGATTTTGGGGTAGGAAATGTACTGCAAATACAAATCATGGCACATACACACACACACACATGCAAATGCTCACCGGGCCACTGACTACTTAAAACCTAAAAGATATGCAACATGCGTGAATCGTAAACAAAATCTGCAATTATTTTATTTAATTGTTTTTGCATTTAAGTGTGTGTATGTATGCAGGCGTGTATATGGGCTTTGCCAAGGTGCTGTCGATGGTTAGATATGTGGGTATATAAAGAAGTCTTAAGAACTTGGCAGTGAGTGTAGTGTATAAAGACAGCAACGCCAAGGCACAGAGGATCTTTCAACAGACAACAGTTACACGGAGCGCACGCGAAAGACACTTGGTGTTCGATAGCATTCTAACGGAACAAAAACACAAAATTTCTTGAAAAAGGGAAAACAAAAATGATTTTAAAATTTTTGATACTTACGACATTGCTGAGTGCCGGTATACAGGCTATACCTAACGTGGAGCAAAAACCCAATCGCCCGTCAACGTTTCAAGAACAAGTAGATGCTTGGGCCACACACCACGCGCCTTTCAATACCGTATATGGCGTTGTGGCAGGGTCACCAGTTGGCCAACAGCAAGTTGGCGCCGTGGCAGAGTCCGATAGAGCCCAACAAACAGCTTTTAGTACGCAGTCAGCTGTAGTTGGCAATGCTGACGTGCAAGCAGTACATTTTCCGCCTACCTCAGAGCCCGCAGCAGTGCACCCCGTCGCAGAAAATGATGTAAAAATGTACGATTATGATGAATATCACGATTATCTATCGTACTATGAGGACCAAGTCACTGCTTTTCCACTACACGATGAAGCGGACTCCGATGAGGAACAAGAGGTTTGGCCGCCAGTTGGCATATTTCCACCACCGCCACCGCCGCCAATAAGACCAACATATCCATCATATTATCCAACAACAAAACCACCAACTCGACCAACTCGCCCCACAACTGTACGTCCACGCCCGCCACAGTATCCGCCACTATATCCACAATATCCCACAGCACCTCCGAAACCACCACATTATCCACAATACCCAATAAGTCAGTTGCCACCGCTGCCACAGTATCCACGACCCACTACCGCACGCCCCCCAACAACGACTCAACGCCCCACTACCACAACCACGCCAAGCTACCAGAAACCTGGTGGCGGTGGTGGTGACGATGTTACCGTGTTGGAAAACTACCAAATCATATCCGATAAAGGCATTAACGAATACAAGTAAGTGCGCGATATCTGTTTACTTCCAAATAAAAAATAAATGATTATCTTTCCGCCAAAGATTGCGTCTGAGCAATGGCTTGTCCGATTACAAGAAGATAACGAAGAAGCATATTGGCAAGGATATAATTTATGTGCAGTCCGGTTACTACTCGGTGCCGGTCGATCCAAAGAAAAATAAATTCAACATAATTCATTATATTGCCGACGAGAAGGGCTACCGGATTATTGGAGGTGAGTTGTTTTTTTTTTAACCAAAATTAAAGTTGTTCGGTAGCATGCGGACAATCGCGAATCAAACTCGCTTCTTTCTTATTTCAATTTACTTGCAGTACAACCTTGTTCGAGTGTGCATCAGTGTAAAGCCTTGGAGGAGTGAAGTTGTTGAAACAAACAGTATTACAGTTCGAACCGATTTTGTGAGAAATTTAAACTAATTCTATACATGTGCCGATTTATTGAATAATTAACATTGCTTAAAAACATTAATTGTGTTTCTTTTGAAAAGGAGGAAAATAGGTTATAAAACTACAGTGTTTACCAAAAATATGTTGACCTTCAAATATTTTACTTGAACGCTAAATTTAATTTTCAATAATGGCAACTAAACCACCTTGACTATTTTCATTTATTTCTATTTATGAAGATCAAGAGGTTTCCATAAATGTCCTATTTTTATCAGATTCAGCAGTGGCTTAAGTGCAAAAAGTATTTTATTCTCATTTATTAGTACTTACAGTCCACAGCGCCACACTTTTAAACACTACGTAAAGCCTACTTATAATCTAACCGAGCTTTTTATGTCGAAGTTGCTCTATTTCTTTCTCCATTCGACCATAACGTGTGATCCAAGTAGCGGTACTTTTTTCAAAAGCATTTTACCCATCTTGAGACCCTACATTCATTATTGTATAATATTCGACCGAATAAATCACGTCTAGTACGCATTGAACAAAATATAGGAACTGTAGCTGAAGGTGTACACGCAGACCACGAGAGTCGATTCGGCTCCGTTCGCAGCAACTTGGACTGACGTGTGGAACCAAAGCCTACAAAATACAGCTTGTGCAAAAACTGAGGCCGCTCGACCTTTTCAAGCGACATCCTTTCGCTCAATGAGCTCCTGAAAAGTTCCAAAAAGATCCACGTTTTCGGGGCAAATTTTGTTCAATGACGAAAACAATTTCTGGCTTAATGGGTATACAAGTATACGAGTAAACGAGCAAAATTGCCGCTTTTGGGACGAAGAGCAATCTGAAGAGACTCAAGAGCTGCCATTTCATAAAGAAAAACAACGGTTTGGAGTAGTTAGTGAGCCAGTGGAATCATCAGTTCATATTTCTTTAAAAATGATGCCGATGAGAACGTAACCGCCAATGGCGACCGACTATTTGATGTCTGAAAGTGATCTCGGTGACATTTGGTGTTAACAAGACAGTGTAAATTCCCACGCATTTATTGAGAGGAAAATTTGGAAAGCAGGTAATTTCATGTTTTGGGCCGGTCGATTGACTTTTTCCTGTGAGGATATATAAAGTCAAAAATCTATGAGGACAATCCCGCTTTGATACAGGCATTGGAGCAAACCATCATGTATCATCGCATGGGTTATCTGAGACGTAGCTGCGGCTAATATTACCAAATATATACCAAAGTATATTCCTTCGAATGATCATAAACATTCTCTTAAGATTAGTTGTACTATGTTGATTAGTTTCAAACAGCAAATCCTCCAAAGAAGTGTATTTTTTTACGATTTCTTGTTAAAAGGTTTTGTATGAGTGTTTCGAATTCCAAAATATATTCTCTAACAGAGATTTAAATAAAATTGTACTTAACTACTACTAACCTTATTTAGAGGCTCATTTACTGACAATTCATGGTATATACAAACTTCATTGTAGATCTACCGGTTTCAGACTCAGGTCAGAAATCCTTACCAAGCTGTCGCAAGTAGCTTTAAGGGGCTATACCAGTGTGACACTTTCAAAAAAAAAAAAAAAAAAAAAAATTAATTGCTTTTTCTATAGCTTATATTTTCATAAATATCCTGTGAAATCGGAAAGGTCGTATCTTGAATAGTTTTTGGGTGGCTGCGTTTTAAAGAGCAACCGCTCGGAGGTGCAAACATATATATGTATAAGTGAAACTTTAAACGCGTTTTCCTCGAAACGACATTTTTAAAATTGCTGACATCATAACTAAACGAGAAATAGACCGATCGACTTCAAACTGAGTATTTTTGAATACATTTGCCATACAATGAAGTACGATCTTTTTGATGGTTGAAAATTGTCAATTTGGCTTTAAAAAAACCACAATTTTTTTTGGTAAAAAAAAACGATTTTTTTTCAAAATTACGCCATTTTCTTAATTTTTGATATTTTTTAAAGATCGTAGTACATTGTGTAGAAAATAGATTTAAGTTTAATAAACATTTTGAATTTTTTGTTTCAGCTACTCATTCGGAATCATGCCAGCAGTTGAGGCACTTTTTTTTGGCCCCTCCGAAGACAGCCCATAACTCCGTTATTTTTCAACATTTTTGTAAAAAAAAAATCTTAAAATATAGCTGAAAATATACTTTATTACGTTCAAAGAAGTTTGAAATGTTCAATTGCTTACTTTCTCTTAAAAAAAATCACGAAAATCATATTGTAATTTTTACTCTTACAACTCTTATTTGCTAGTCGATTCAATAGTTTCTTTTATCAGAAGCCCACTGCTAAAAGGCAGAAATGGGGATACAAAATTCAGATTAACAGCATCCCTCCTTCTTTTTCTTTGAAAGTTAGTTTTTTTGAAAACATGGGCTGAAGCTGAAGGAATATTTTTAAATATTTGAAAATTTTTTTTTTAATTGAACATTTTTTAATTGAAAATCTAATATACTATATCTGACCCAAAGTGTATTCAACAAAGTGAACTAAGTATATGACATTTAATTTTTCTTTACGCTTATTTGACATGAATGTTGTCATTGACTTAACCCTTACATTTGTTCAAAAATTCAAATTCGGAAATTCAAAAGTAAGCAAATTTCAAAACGAAAAACAATATTTTTTTAAATAACTGAATAAAATGCCGAATACTTGTTGCCTATGCAAAACAACTCATGGAAGCAAATTACCAATGTTTTGTGCTCCAACTGACAAATCGCAACGGAAGGAATGGGAAAAAGTATGTGGCGTACAATTCAGTTTGTCATCGAGAATATGTGGGCTACATCTTAAGGCGGAGGAAATAAAAGAATCTCCCCTTAAAAGAAGACGACTAAGCCCCGATGCAGTACCCTCATTAAACTTACTTCCCAATCTTCAAGAAAAACAGTAAGAAAAAAACAGTAGAAATTTTACGTTTTTACTATTGATTAGGTCTCAAGACAAACTTGTTTGCGCGAAAATTTTAACAACTGATCGGAAGCTACACATGCTGTGCTGTAGTTTTTGTGGTAAGGAGTTTCTGTTGTGGAATTGGTGTTAATTTCTGGTGCACATGAACGAGAACCACGCGTTTTTTAATAATGCTTTTGCCAAATTATTTATATAAAATTTGTGAATAATGTTGCATTTATACACGTATGTAATTGTTTGTATAATAAATATGAATTCATTATAACGTTGAGAACAAATAAATTGGTTGTCTCTATTTCTATTACGTTTATATTTATCATATATATGTATGTAAAGCAAGTGGCTTCATATTGTTCAAGATCAAAAAAAAAAAAAAAACACACGGGTTAATATAAACAAATACATGAATTGTTTACTATTTTATTGTCAAATAAGCGTAAGTCAAATACTTAGTTCACTTTGTTGAATACACTTTGATGTGACCTAGTCTACGAAAAGGGGGCTTAGGTGTCAAAAAATCAATTTTTTTTATTTTTGTATTTCAATTTTTTTTTATTTTTATTTTTATTTTTTGACACCTAAGCGCCCTTTTCGTAGACCAGGTCACATATATCGGTTTCATCTAACTTATTTTAATGTAAATAAAAGCTTGATGCAGTCCTAAATTGAACCGAATCGAAACTCTAGAAAAATGTTTGAGCATCATTTGCAAATTAGTTAAGTTCATAGTATTTACTGGTAAAAGTTCTAATCCAACAAAAGTAAATAAAAAACCTTCTGTGTTCTGTATTAAACTATATGGAGAAGGCTCGCTTTCAACTCTATATTGAATAATCAAAATGAAAACCAAATGTGCTGAAATAATTTACCGCAATCAAACCGGTATGCCGCTAAGCAATTACGTAATAATTAAGAAAAAGCTCAGCACTAAAAGCTTTACTTCTTATACATATATAATATAAAAGCAACAACTGGATTTTGATAACGCTGACAGAACTCGTGTAACGCTTTATGGCGCATTGATAGCATTACAACAAAATGCTTAATTAACATATGCAATTCTTAATTGAAATTGACTTATTTGCAGGAATCCGAAACGGTATCGGATTTAAAATTTATTACGTTTCAAGTAAACACTATATTTTACACATTTGTATTCGTATTTCGTTTTTTTATATTTAAGAAAATACTGTTGCTTTGTGGAGTTTTTTATTTTGAGTTAAGTACTGCGAAACTTAAAATTACTGTCGTCCTTTGTTCGGCCTGTCTGTGATATAATCGACATTTTCGTGGAGTTGTGGCACTTCGATTGAACGCGGCAAATTCGGGTAGACTTGGGGAGTGATGGCTAAAAAAAGAGAAATTTCTTAATAACTTAATCTTTATATACAGTTACTTTGAGAACTTAATAGGTTTTGGAAATTTTAAGATCTTTTAGGGAAATTGTTTAATTAAAACCTTTCGAATGACTTGGAAATGTAAAAAATAATTAAAGTATTATATAAAATAATTTTTTATGCCATTCAAGAAAGTTTAATGATTAAATAGGAATTTGTTTATAATTTTTTGAATTGAAAAAAATAACATAATAAAAAATATTAACTAGTCCACAACTAGTTTCTTTGGGATCAGTTATAAATTTATGAATTAAATCTATAATTAATTGAATTTAAAAAAAAATCGACTAACCCACGACTAGTTTCTTTCAGACCAAGCATAAGTTTATAGAATTTGTTTATAAAACCGATTAAATACGGATTTGTTCATAATTTTTTTAATTGAAAAAAATAACGTAATGAAAAAAATTAACTAGTCCACAACTAGTTTCTTTGGGATCAGTTATAAATTTATGAATTAAATTTATAATTAATTGAATTTTAAAAAAAAATCAACTAACGCACAACTAGACCCCTTCGGACCAGACATAAGCTTATAGATTTTGTTTAAAAAAGAGTTAAATTCAATTATGTTTATAAATTTTTGAATTGAAGTTATAATAAATAATAAGTTATAAATTTATTGAATAAATCTCTAATTATTTGAATTAAAAATAATAAAAATCGACTAACCCACAACTAGTTTCTTTCGGACCAAGCATAAGTTTATAGATTTTGTTTATAAAAACGATTAAATACGGATTTGTTTATAAATTTTTGAATTGAAAAAAATTACATAATACAAAATATTAACTAGTCCACAACTAGTTTCTTTGGGATCAGTTATGAATTAAATCTATAATTAATTGAATAAAAAAATCGACTAACCCACATTTAAACCCCTTTGGACCAGACATAAGTTTATAGATTTTGTTTAAAAAAGAGTTAAATTCATTTATGCTTCTAAATTTTTGAATTGAAGTTATAATTATTTTTATTTGAATTAAAAAAATAAAAATCTACTAACCCACTACTAGTTTCTTTCGGACCAAGCATAAGTTTATAGATTTTGTTTATAAAAACGATTAACTACGGATTTGTTCATAATTTTTTTAAATGAAAAAAAAAAATAACATAATAAAAAATATTAACTAGTCCACAACTAGTTTCTTCAAATTATTTGTTCATAATTTTTTTAAATGATAAAAAATAACATAATTAAAAATGTTACCTAGTCCACAACTAGTTTCTTTGGGATCAGTTATAAATTTATTGAATAAATCTCCTTTTATTTGAATTAAAAATAATAAAAATCGACTAACCCACAGCTAGTTTCTTTCGGACCAAGCATAAGTTTATAGATTTTGATTATAAAAAATTGAAATGAAAAAAAAAAAAACAAAATTTATAGACGATATTAATTTGAACTGGGTCATAACTAGTTTTTGTGGAACTAGTTACTTTTGTCCTTAACGAGTTGAGTATTTAATAATATGAGCGTAAATAAAAAGTGCTTGTATTGGTAGATAAAATTTTTACGAGTAGTATATACACAGATTACGCTACTTTCGAACTGGTTGATAACTAGTTTTCGATATACTAGTTTCCCTCAGGTGTACTTTGAAAGAGTGTTTAGTGGTGATTAAAAAATTAAAATTTTTAGTTTATATTTATAAAAACCCAGTTTCAGTTACTATAGAACTAGTTCAAGACTAGTTTCTGATGAACTTTTTTGTTTTGCTGCCAAATATAATTTAAATTTTTAAAGCACGATTAAGTACGAGCAAGTAAGTTTGCAATTTCACATTCGTAATTATTCATAAAGACGAGTTAATATTTTTTTAATACAATGCAATCTTTCTAGTCAACGTGCTCGTACGGTAACCGGCTTCAATAAATTAAATACCAAATATCGTCTATATTAAATTTTGCGAAATCTCGCTTTGTGCTTACTCACGCTTCTGCCATTCATATTGTAGCTTGTATACTCACATTGATTCTGCCTGTAGCCATTTTGATCGGCATTGTAGAAAACAGTAATGTAACGGCCGTCAGTTTGACGATAAGAGTAATAGCCGACCACAACTAGGGTCTTTATTTTGTCGTAGATAAGGAAGTAGCCGCGTTCATAGCGCGCAGTGCCATCGGTCAATTCGTATCTGAACTCATAACTGCCATCCGGGAAGCGATGATGGAAACGCTCCAAAACGTCTTTTTCCTTAACAACATCCTGCTGTTGCTGTTGTTGTTGTTGTTGTTGTAGTTGGTAATTCTGTTGATTGCCACCGCTCAGGCGACTACTCTGCGCGTACTGATTTTGATTATTTGTGAAATAAGTCGCAGCGGCTGCATCATTTTGTTGGTAGCTTGATGAGTATTGATTGTTTGGACGCGCTGAGTTGTTGCTGACAGCCGCTTGTGTGCAAGCCAAAGCCAGACTGCAGAAGACGATTAATGCGGAAAGTTTGTTGCTTTCACTGACGCGACACATTTTGTTTGCTTTTGTTTGTATGTTTTTGCAGAATTAATCCTTTGACGAAAAAGTGATGCTCCAAAAGTTTTGCTAAACACCTGCTTGACTGTGGACAGTGTGTGGGCGTGTATGCTGCGGTTTTGTTGCTCGAAGACAGTTTAATGTAAGTGCCGGCCGAGCGAGCGCTTTTATAGTACCTAGCTGCTGGCGCTGTGCGAATAAAGCACTTTACAAGCGAGTGCGAGCTTGTGCCGGTGTATGTGTGTTTGTGCGCGGCAAACGCGCCTCTAAATAAAGATGTCAAAAATTGGAGACGCTTCATCAGCTAAACGACCCGGCGTTCGGACGGCCAGCGCGCTGAGTGTTTGCCGCTGCGGCGCGGGCGACGACGGCGGCGCGTGTAATCACAGCCGGCATCTGCGCGAGTGCTTTGAAAGTGTGTGAGCTTGTATGTGCCTCACTATTTAATTGCGCACGCATAATTCAGCCTCACCTGCTGTGGTTGTTGTTGTTGCCAACTTGATTGCCGTTTGCCACACAAGTTCTAAGTTTTGGCTTCTAATTTGTCACGGCACTCAAAGAAATTTGCGCGCACAATTGTATGTGCTTCACCGTTCACTTGCCTTGCGCAGGCAGGAAGAGGCAGCGCGGCATAAAACAGAGCGCAGCCACCTCGCCGAGGCTGATCGCATTGAAGATCGCTTGATAAGCGATTTTTTTTTTGTATTTTTACCTCATGCGCGCTCAATTGAATGTGGCACTGTAATTATTATGTTTACCTCTGTAATTCGTTCCTGCGTTTTTTGTTGTCCTCGGCTGAAATTTTGAACGCTCCGCTCTTTCGCTTTTATCAGATCTTCAGCGCGTCTGCTATGCCGGCTCATTGGGGCACAGCGCGCTAGTGTAGCAGCAATTGCCTCTATATCTATAACATAAATATAAGGGAGAACGTGCTGCAGGCCTTAAATGTTTTCGAAAAGTTCAACATACTCCCAAACACACACACACACACACACGTGCAAACAGAGGATGATTATGAAGCTCAGTTTTTCTGCCGCTAAAATTATAGTTTCATATAACTCACAGGTACTTACATACATTATGGAATTTTGGGCGTTGTTAACATCCACCGAAAATATGTCACATCGAAATCAAAATGGTTGTCATAAAATGTATACTTTTACCGTTGTCACATTAACGGTTTACACTTTTTAAATAAAAAGTCAAAGAAATAAAAACGCAAATTATTGGTAGCCGGTTCTTTTCGCACATTTTTCTGCCACACCGTGTTTGCAAATTTATAATTTCGTGTTTAGGCGTCATTCCGTTGTGGATAATTATGAGTTTGTTCACCTTTTTATATTATAATTATCAGATGCTACAATTTTAGACGAGTTTGTCTAATGCCTAAGGACAGCCATATTTTAATTTGATTTTTTTTTTTTCAAATTTTATTACAAATATTTTTCTTCTATATTTATGATATATTCCTTGCATATGATTTCACGCAATTAGTGAAATGAAATATTTAATCTTTATTCAAAAATAAAAAAGTGTTATCTACTCAGATATCAGACATTCTAAAAAGCTCGTAGCATTTTACAAAAATTTATTTTTAAATTCGCGGACGATTTTATGCCATTGCATCATTTATTTGTGACACATTGAATCACGCTGAGTTCATGCGGCACCCACTTTTCAAACATTTCCAGCCTATACAACGATATTTTTAAGCCTCTTTCGCTTCGACCAGCTGCGAATTTTGTACATAGATCCGTTAAAGGCTAGTTCTAACATAAAAAACATTTAGGTTAGGATAATTGGCCAATGAGCTACTCATAGCACAGTTTTGGTCCTTGCGTTACCAGAAGGAGTTCAGTTACTAGGTCCATGAGGAGGAGTCATCCTTAACAGACTCTGTGGCCTCTCCCAGTGTCTCATACCGTGTGCTCCCAGACACTTACAGTGTAGTCTTGCCAATGGGCGACCAGTGCACAAAATGTAGTTCATTGTTTCCCTGGTAACTTTGCTCTTGATATTTGCAGTAGTCTTCTCGATCTGTCAGCCCCTGCCGGGTGGGCCATCTAACGTTTTAAATTTGAATTATCTATATTTCGACATTGGAAAGTGACAGATATTCAGTAAAAAGTCTAAAATTTACGAAATGGGTCGCTATTTACTATTCTACGTCTTACTATTGTCGCGTTTGGGGCACAGAAAACCCGCACGTAATCGTGGAGAAGCCAATGCATCCAGCACGAATCACTGTACGGTGCGGATTTTGGTCTGGTGGAATCATCGGCCCATTTTTCTTCGAAAATGAAGAAGGAACCGCAACCATCAATGGTGAGCAAAATCGCGCAATGTTAACCGAATTTTTCTTCAAGCAAATTGAAGAGGAAGACCTGGAAAACATTTGGTTCCAGCAGGACGGCGCTACGTGCCATACAGCAAACGCTACACTCAATCTTTCACGCCCTATCTTCGAAATTTAAAATTTTATATGGCCCACCCTATACATATAGCATAGTCTTTTCTGTCGAGTGCCGATATGAATTTTGTGACTTTTGTAGTTTTGCACCCAGGTAACTCGTTCCATCGGGCTTTGATTTTCTTTAACATGCTTCTGTTCAGATTGTCATATAGACAATGCGTGGGTTTCCCAATCCAATGGTGATCACGTTTTCTGGGCAATCTCGTCCACTATTTCGTTGCCCTCGATAGCTTTGTGGCCTGACACCCGGTGGAAGTGATGGTGCTTATTTCTGGCAACACTTTCCACTGCCTTCCTGCTTCCAAAGACACTTCTGGCCGATACGAAGTTACTGCATTGATTGCTGCTTGGCTGTCTAGATGTTGTTGCTTTCGCAATAAAAACATTTGAGTTCAATTCTATTGGTTCTCTCTTATCCTGTCCGGCATAAGGTTGCTCTCTGTTAAGCTTGTCACAATTACTATGAGTAAGCCACTGAAGATATTTTCATATTAGTCAGAAACTGAATAGAACTCAGATCCATTACTTTCGGTATAGATTCCAACTCTTCGACAGTGATCCATGTACGAATGTTAGGGCGACTTTATAAAAACACTTTCTTGCAATTCTTGCAAAGATATTCGAGGAATGATTAAAGCTATTTTTTTAGATGTTTTCAGCTCACACGATAAGAAATGATAATTTTCTGATCCGAGTGTGGTTTCCTATAAAATTATGAAATCGAACTTGAACAATGAGCTGCCCTTGATTGGAAAGCCAAGAGCTTGGTATATCTAACCTAGAATTTTCGAACTCGATATTTCAACAAAAGGTTTACACTAAGCGTAAACCTTTCATGCTTAGCGAAACAACCTCAATCCCGATATGATGAGTCTTATAGAAAAAATGTGAACTTCAAAAAACAAAAAAAAAAAAAACAAATGCCCAGAGATAGCATTGTCTTGAGTAATAATATTATAATATGTGTCATATTTGATGAATTTATATTGGCAAATATAATAGTTTTAAATATAAAGGATGGAGTTCTATTGATCAGTATGTATGACAGCTAAATCTTATAGTGGTCCGATATTAGCGCCTCCGACAAACGAAGGGCTTTTAGAGGATAATACAACGTGTGCTAGATCTATAACTCAAACTCCGAGGGACTAGTACGCGTGTATACAGACGAACAAACATACATACAGACGGAAAATGGCTAAATTGTATGATCAGTTATATACTTCTGAGTGTACCCAGTTCAGGAACTCATTTTATGATGAACTTATTACTTGCAATAACGGATATGGCAGCAGACGAAGTTCAACGATATAATAAACTTCAAAGCACTGCATAAAGAAAGTATTTTATTGTCGATTTTTAATTACAAGAAAATATATAATGTAGTTTCGTAAGCCAGGTCAAAATTTCTACACCAACCTAATCGCCTCAATTCACAATCAGGTGTTGTTTATTTAAAAACTATATTGCCATGATTGAACTGGGCCTGTGGGCGATGCAACTGTTGGAGGGACTACTACTGAAGATTGAACCGAAGAACCTTGTGAAGATGATTGGTATTGATGCACCTGGTTGGATGGGCGTACTGTGGGGCGCGAGTGGTGGATAGCTGTTGAATGTACTCCCGCTGAAGTTTGGCCTACGGATGGGGAATGAACTGGAGGTGGTGAGTAAGCGCCTACTGAGGGGTGAACTGCAGAAGCCGTTGGAACTTCTGAATGCCCTCCAGTCTGGGAATGCACGCCTGAAGACTGACTAGCCCAGGAAGAAATAACTGCCGGTTGGAAGGGAACAGTTGGGTGAACTTCTACTTGGGAATGATTTTCTACTCCATGTTGAACAACGGAAGGAGAATGAACTGGCGATTGGCTGGGTACTGCAGGGTGAACTGCTTGGGAATGAACTCCAGACGAATGGGGAACACCAGAAGATGAAATCACATTTGACGACTGAGGAGCTGCAACTGACGACTGCCATACTTGACCTGGGACAGGCTTAACTCCCACGCTGGTGTGAATACCAGAGGAAGAGGAGACAACCGATGCAGTATGAGCTCCTGCGGAATGGTGTGCACCAGTAGAGGAGTGAACGCCTGAAGCCACATGACCTCCGACTGATGAATGAGCTGTTGACGATGAATGAACGGATGAATGGTGCGGTCCTGCTGGTTGGTGTGCACCAGTAGATGAGTGAATGCTTGACGCCACATGACTTCCAACTGATGAATGAACGGATGAATGTTGCGCTTGTGATTGATGACCATACAAGGCTTGACCATGGCCTACAATAGATTGATGTGCCGGCACATGTGGCGGCGCTGATGGTTTCAATTGTATGAATGGATTATCGGTTGATGGAACAAAAGGCCTTGCGGTTGTCGTGGAGGTGTGCACATGTGGTTTACTCTGTTGCTGTGTTACTGGTGAATGCGCAGCGTATGGCGATTGTGGTACGTATTCCGGCACTTCGATGGTACGCGGGAGATGCGGTTGGGTTCTACTGAAGGTGGCTGCAACGAAATAAAATTAAAGATAGTCATATGTATTTGTGGTATACATAACTGAAACTGAGTTCAAACTTTTCTTTTGACTAATGAAGACTTACTTGAATCCTGTCGATATCCATTTTCATCGGCAGTATAGAAGACAGTTAGGAATTTATTATGCGATACTGGGTAAGAGTAGTATCCCTTGCGTGCCAACACCATATTTTTGCCCGCTGGCAGCCAGTAGGCGCGTTCGTAACGAGCTTCACCGTTACTGAGCAAATATCTGTTTGAAGAAACATACGTAGAAATTATTTAAATGATAGCTAACATTATAGTGTTACCGTTATAACCTAGAATATGTTGCGTCTGAATACGAAATAGTGGACGTGAATACCTTTCAGTGGACTTGGAACTCAAACAAAGTCTAGGTCAATATTATAAACATAATTTTAGAGATTTAGCTTTCAGGAATGAGCAAACTCGACACTTAACATTGTTTGACTGACGTCTTAACAGGATTTCTCACTGATATATCCTATTAGTCTACTAAGAATTGGAAGAATAGACCGAGACTAGTGCCGCTTGTGAGATCGAATGTTTATTTTTATTCTCACAAACGCAGCTCTCATGTAACCTGATGACCTCAACTAGACTTTGATAAATATCTATATATGTTTCTCCTCATTACTGCTTTAGATATATTTTTAGTGATTCAGAACATAAAGCAAGGTTAGGTCTTAGTAATGTTCAAGCGTAAAAATATACATAACTGTTGATTTATGATATCACTAATAGGAGTAAAGGTCAGAATAGGTAGAAGGATTGGTTATAAATTACATTCACGGATTAAGAAGGCAGTTTGGTTTTGGTGTTAGAAGCGTTTATCTGTACTAATATATCTTCAGAACTCCTATTGGTTCTTGGCAATGACCAGGAATGAATGAAGGAGCACAGGTAAAGAAGTAAAATCAACTAGAAACGTTGTTCATGGAACAAAGAGAAAGCTCCTCAATAATGACAATTTGGCTTATAGAATTTGGTATCAAGATTTCGTTGGTTTTCTGACAGCTGTAATTTTCCGGTAAATTTAAATTCATTTAGCCAAACGGCAACCAAACTTTTGCATGGTCGAGACCAAAATATGTTCTTCTATACAAATTCTCTTCCCAGTTGTGGTAGCTAACAGCGATATATAAATACTATAATTTTAAGCCAATTAGTTCATCTTCAATATGTATTCTAATATGATAGAGCTCTTTCAGTCAATGCGTAGAGTCAAAGCGCTCACTTTGCCACACTTGCATGTCGGTGCCATTTGCGGTGCCACTCCTCCCGTCAGCTACCCGAAAATAAGCTACTTATTCAACTGATACCCACATAATCTACACACAATTATCATTAATTTAATATATGTATTCATGGCAGCAACAATTTAATTATCTTACCTGTACTCAAAGTGTCCGTCCAAGGAGCGATGATCATACTGGTCGATGATTCGTGGTTTGCTTACCGCAGCCGGATGGTAGTAAACACGTGCCGCCTCCTTCGCCACTGAAGCGACGCTGGGCGCTACTACGCCACCTACACTGCCTGCCACACCCACACCAGCGCCCACTACGCTTTGTCCGCCCACACCAGCAACCATTTCAACAACATTGCTGCTGACCGATGGCACTTTGGTGAGTTGCTGTTGCTGTTGTTGTTGTTGTTGTGGGACTTCAGCACTGCTGAGCAGCAGCAGACAGGAAGCGTACAGGAATATGCTCCAGATTACCACAAATTGCGCCATTACAGTAATTTTTATTGATTCCCCTTTTTTGTTGCACAGAAACTTTTTATGGCGCACTTTTTCTCAATATTTTGTTGAACGACTATTTTGGCGAGTTGCGAGTTGCGAGTTGAGAGTTGCGAATTCCGAATATCGATTTTCACATTCGTCGCGTTTTATGGGTTTAACACAATTAACAACTTTAGCGCTGCAGTGGTGTTGCCTCAATGCCGCCGTAGGGATGCAGAACTTTGGTTTTTATACCCGAAAATGTAATTTGTTAATGCTTTTTCTGCAGAATTGCTTTGGATAAATACTCGCACTCACGCACAATTGATTGGGGGAAGTGCGTCCAAGCGCTGTCTTCCTCTTTGTCATCCGACGTTGTTGTTGTTATCTTTTTATTTCATAATGAACATATATTTTTCAGTTTCAGTTGCAATGGCTGCATTAAATTGGCGGTGACTGTATGCATGCATGCATGCATGTATGTGTGTGCGTGTGGGTAGGTAGGTAGGTAGACCGGCAGTTAGTCGTAGGCAGGACGGTTGACAGAAGTGCATATGAGCCATAATAAGAATTCCATGAATTTTTTGGGTCGAGTGTATTACACTAAGTGTGCGGAAATTCTTAACCGCGTGCGTGTCCATGCCTGCATGTGTGTGTGTGTGTGCAGAAGTTTTGCAAAAAAAAAGCACGAAAGTGCATTTAAGCTGTGTGCTAAAATTTGTTTAATTTGAACAGCACAGATGTGGCGGTGTGCGTGGGCTTTACGAGTATTTGCTCATTATTGTTTGCATTTTTGTTATTAGTTTACGTGCGCGCATATTTTCGAAAAGTAGGTTATATCCACTACAAATATGCAGATGTTATTAGTGGTCGTTGACCAATGACGCGGAATTGTGTTATTCAAAATTTATCTGCGCTTACTTTCTTGCATGCTGATCGCATCCCTGTTGGAAACAGGTTGGCTGGTATATATAATAACTGCCTTCGATTCATATAAATTTATCAAGTAGCGAATCGAACAAACAACTGGCTTAAAATATAAAATATGCTGGCATAATCGTATGAAAGGGCATAAGGGAATAGATTCGCATATTCGAATAGGGAAAACACATCGAGATGTGTGCAAAAAACATCGGGAATTTCTAAATTTAAAATTTCGAGAATTTGTAGAGTTCAATTGTCAATTTGTATAATGTGTTGATATACATGCTCCTGAAAAAGAATACAATTTCCAACTGTTTTTTATGATCTTAAGATTTTATTTTATTAAAAGAAATTAATCAAAGAATTTCTTCGCGAATTCTTGGCCAGAAAACCAGACAGTACTCCATGTGACTTATTCCTATTTCCAAAAATAAACAGAATCATGAAGGGTCGTCGTTTTGTAAGCATAGATGACATTAAAAGCGCATCACGACAGATTTCAGGACTATCCCAAAAATCGAATTTGAGTTTCAATGATTGGAAGAAGCGCTGGTGTAAGTACATAATATCGATTGGGGAATATTTTCAAGGAGACATTAACTTTTTTTCAAAAAACGAAAATTCTCATTATGTTTTGAACAATACTTGTTTGTTTTAGGTTCTACTACTGTGCCCAAAAAATAAGGTGACATTGTATTTATTTTGAAAATTCTTTATTCATTCTTCCAAATCAATTTTATCCCCTTCAAAGTAATCCCCTCCCGATGCAATGCACTTATGCCAACGGATTTTCCAATCTTCGAAACACTGGTTGTAGTCACTTTCCGGAATGACCTTCAGTTCCGTCTTCGCTGCGGCTTGAATCTCTTCTATCGTATAAAAACGGTGTCCCCGGAGCGGTTTTGAGCTTGGTGAACAGCCAGAAGTCGCAGGGCGCCAGATCACGAGAATGCGGTGGTTGCGGAACGATATGGGTTGAGTTTTTGGCGAAATGATCACGAATTACGAGGACAGTATGGGATGGTGCATTATCGTCATGTAAAAACCAAGAATTGCCTTTCCACAATTCCGGCCCTTTTAGGCGGATAACGTTCAAATAATATTCCTTGTTGACTGTTTGACCAATTGGAAGGAATTCATAAAGCACAACACCACGATAATCGAAGAAAACAGTCAACATAATCTTGATTTTTGAGCGACTTTGGCGCGATTTTTTGGTCTCGGCTCTCTTTTGGCACGATATTCGCTCGATTGTTTGGTTGTTTCGGGGTCGTAAGCACAGATCCAAGTATCCTCGCCAGTTATAATGCATTTCATGACACCCTGGTAGTCGGAAAGCATCGTTTCACATACTTCAACGCAAAGTTTTTTTTTTCCAAAAAATTCAATGTTTTCGGTACCAGTCGAGATTTTACGCGCTTGAGGCCCAAAACATCCTTCAAAATAGTATTGGCTGAGCCTTTCGATATGCCAATTTCATCAGCAAGGTCTCTTTTTGTTAATCGACGGTTTTTCAACACCAAATCTTTGATGTGTCAGCTTCGTCGGTTGAGGTTGATGGTCGCCCTGGACGCTCTTCGTCTTCGACACGTTCACGGCCGGCCTGGAACAAAGTGATATATCTCTTATATTGACTTACATTGCAATATTTTCACTTGAAAAGTTTTTATTAAAAAACACAGTGAGTGGTAAATCGAATAAGGTTAATGTTTTTGTTTCATACGCCGTATAGTCATCGCATCTTCTAGTAAGCATGGCTTAACAAAGTATGGGGTGATCCATTTCGTGATTCCATATTTTTCTACAGAATAAAACACAGAAACTTCAATTTTGATGGGAAATATTTATTATTATTCGTAAGAACATTCTTTGGCATTTACTTTTTGAAGATTATCTCTTTCAAATGTTAGCCGCGGATACGCCTCAATGGTCCATTCGTTGAGTCGAATTTTCGATAACTCGTTCGGCCATTTCGACTGGTAACATGTTTTGCTCCAAGTCCTGACTTGACTTGACTTTTGACTTTCCATATCTTCGCAGGAGAAAGTTTAACAGTGTGATATCACACGATCTTAGTGCCCAATCGCCTGGTCCGAAACGTGAAATTACCTGCTTACAGAAGTGTTCTTCCAATAAATCCATTAATTGACAGTTTTGCTTGTTTACATATCCATTCAGTCAGAAATGGGCGTCATCGCTGAACAACATTTGGCCCGAAACCGTCGGATTTTCTTGGAACTTTTCAAGAGCCCACAGTGCGAAGCAGTATTTTCACAAGATGATTTCAATTTGAGATCTCTACGTAAAATGCGCCAAGTCGTTCAATATGTCATTCCGAGTTGCTGGAGACGGCGTCGAATCCACTCTCTACGGTCTACGTGTACAAACTCATCTACGGCTATTTTCTATATTTCTTCACAAAATTTTCTTCATCTTAGAATATCATCTAATAATGCTGCGCCTCAAGATGGCTGATGGTTTTGCGAATACACTCAGTAGGACAACTATGTGCTATTGAAAAGAGTACCTCTACTTGCATTACCCGTTATTTAAAAAAAAAATCAAATATATTATCTATGATTAACTCTATATTTCTGGAGGATATAACAAAGTTGATAAAACATCAGAGGATCTCAACGTCACTTACAGATCGGCTCATCTACCTTTTGGTTAATGTTTTGAGTATGAATACAAACACGACGGCAAGTAGAGGTCGGTAAAGTTATGCCTGACAATGTAGCTGAAGACCCTACATTCGTAAAACGCATTATTACTGATGAGGAGACGTGGGTCTAGCGAATGACGCTCGAAAAAAGAGCCAGAACTGAAAAAACACGTCGAATTCGGTAAAAAGTCAGATGACGTTCTTTGATTGTGATCAAGCGGTTCATGATGGATTCGTTCTAAAAGGTCAAACGGTCTGTTTTGAGTAGTCTGGCAGGAAAATTCTATGATTTTTCACCACTTCAGTCATTGTATTCACTAAATTTGGCTTCATGTGACGTTTTTCTGTATTCGAAACTTTTTTACGAAAATTATTGAAATTGGATAAACCGTTGACATTCTTGTATTGGCTAAGGAACCTATTTTGAAGGCGCTAAATAAAATTAAAAAAAAAATTAAAAAATAATAAATGTCCAAAAAATAAGGTGACATTTGAATTAAATAAATAAACTGCGCGCGTCGAAGGATTTTTAATTTTTTTTTTTTAGGTTGGTAGTACTATCAGTCATATTTATGTCAAATTTCATGTCAAAATATTCATTACTGTTTGAGATACGTGTCGTTTTGTGAGCTACTGAAAGTGAGTTTTTCGTTTTTTGCGATGTCGAAATTTGTTGAGCAAAGAATTTGCATTAAATTTTGTTTACGGAATCAATTTTCTGCTGCGGATACGTCGAGGATGGTGCAGAAAGCCTTTGGTGATGAGGCTATGTCTAAAAAAATGTTTACAAGTGGTATAGTGAGTTCCAAGCCGGGCATGAACGTGTCGAAGACGAAGAGCGTCCAGGGCGACCATCAACCTCAACCGACGAAGCTCACGTTCAACAAATCAAGGATTTGGTGTTGATTAAAAATTAGAGACCTTGCTGATGAAGTTGGCATATCAAAAGGCTCAGCCAATACCATTTTGAAGGATGTTTTGGGCCTCAAGCGCATCAAATCTCGACTGGTACCGAAAACATTGAATTTTTTGGAAAAAAGGCGTCGCGCTGAAGTGTGTGAAACGATGCTTTCCGACTACCAGAGTGTCATGAAATGCATTATAACTGGCGATGAGACTTGGATCTATGCTTACGACTCCGAAACAACCGATCAATCGAACGAATATCGTGCCAAAAGAGAAGTCAAATCAGTCAAAAATCAAGGTCATGTTGACTGTTTTCTTCGATTATCGTGGTGTTGTGCATTATGAATTCCTTCCAACCGGTCAAACAGTCAACAAGGAATATTATTTGAACGTTATGCGTCGTTTGCCTAACGCTATCCGCCTAAAAAGGCCCGAATTGTGGAAAGACAATTCTTGGTTTTTACACCACGATAATGCACCATCCCACACTGCCCTCGTAATTCGTAATCATTTCGCCAAAAACACAACCCATATCGTTCCGCAACCACCGTATTCACCTGGTCTGGCGCCGTGCGACTTCTAGCTGTTCACCAAGCTTAAAAGACCGCTCCGGGAACACCGTTTTTATACGATAGAGGAGATTCAAGCCGCAGCGAAGACGGAACTGAAGGCCATCCCGGAAAGTGACTACAACCAGTGTTTCGAAGATTGGAAGATCCGTTGGCATAAGTGCATTGCATCGGGAGGGGGATTAATTTGAAAGGGATGAAATTGATTTGGAAGAATAAATTAAGAATTTTCAAAATAAATACAATGTCACTTTATTTTTTGGGCACAGTAGTATACTATATTCAATGGTTATATCAAAAATGCTAGAAACAGAGATTACGACATTATCGACTCGTTTTTTTTTTTTGAGTGAATTTGAAAAAATAATACAGTTACTATACAAGTTTTTACTACTGGTATCGTTTATGAGGTAGGGTGTGGTCCTCCTCTCCCACTTTTAAAAATATTGGTGGAATGTTTTAATTGGTTTTTAGTTAAGTAAATTGTTATCTTAAGGTCTCCCACATATCTTCTTCTTCCTTACTGGCGTAGACACCGCGATTATAGCCGAGTCAACAACAGCAAAGGCTGTTTTTTCCTTTCATTGGGGGTGTTTCTTTACGTGGAATCGTTTCTGGCCACTCCCAAGTGAATGGCGGTCAGAGAACTTTCCTCACTTGCGTGAACTTCTACACATGACTCCATCCTCCACATATAGTTATATAAAAACAGCTGTCTCCAAGTCAAAGTTGTTCGTCTTTGTGTTATACTCCTTGGAAAGGTATTTTGAATTATTTTCGCTTTCATGTAATCTGCGAAATACTAACCTTATTTCCCATTTTGTAACTGTACTATAGATACTTTACTTTTTCACAAATTAAAGTAGTCCATAAAAGCAATATTTTTGGGTAATTTGAAATGATTGTAGGTTTGGAGCAGTCTTCTCTTTAAGCGGTTTTCTTAGAAATAGAAGAAAAGAGTAATGTTTCATACTTTCAATGACTCATAAATGTAATCCGGAATTGAAGCCCAATTGGATGCGTTTTGATTCGGCTATTGGAGCCCTATAGGGTGCAAATTGTTGCACGCTTGCGTATACTCCTCTGCGTAGTTCCATATAACTGTAAGTGTACGGAGGCTTTCCAACTTTCGTTCACGTCAGGTGCCCCGTAGCGCGGTGAAGTGGCGATGAACTCATCAAATTGCAGAGAACCTTCTTCACCGCGAAAAGTGTCAAATATCTACCCCTTCAGCTTCTTCTTGAAGCTGTTGAAGAGGCTCTACAGCAGCGTAACGGCTACAATAAAATGCCTTATTAATATTTGTATAAGCGTTTTGGCGCTCTGCTTTTTTATGCATTCGCCATATGCGTATACCTTTACTGTCTCCTGCGCGCAGCAATTATTCTTTGTCTTAAAAAACTTGCGCCTAACGGCCTCGTCGCATTTAAGCCATATTAAACGCATTTTAGCGGGATTGTAACCAGATTTTTTTCGTTTTTTTGTATTTCTTCGCGTTTATTTTGGCGGAATCTCGTTCGAAAATGCTGTTCGCTTGCAAAATAAATGAATGTACTTACAGTTATACGATCGCACACTCGCATGCACATATGCATGCATGTTTGTATGCATGCATGTTTGTATGCATGCATGTTTGTATGTATGCATGAGTGGCGTTGCACCTACTTAAGTATAACATTTAACTGGCGCAAGTGAGCAGCTCAGCCGAAAGTCAAACATTTCACCCAGCGATGGCATTTCCATACGTTTGCAAGCATGTGTGTGGTTGTTGGAGTTGTTCGGCTGCCGAATTCGCGGTAATAAATTATTGTAAAACAACGTAGTCATCTCCAAATTGTCCACTCAGTTTGTATGCGCCCAACATTTGGCGTAAACAAATCTCCACAACTTATTATTATTATTTTACTTTATTTTTCAATTTATTCAGTTTACTGTTTTGGTTCGTTACGATTTTTTAACAGTGTTTTTATTTCATTTTCTTACATACATACATGTGTTTTCTCAGCAACTCAGCACTCTTGCAATATTTGGCGTTGTTGAAATTTATGTTTCCCATCGTATATATTTCTACATAAATTTATAATATTCATATAAAGTGTTTTTGTAGCATGTTTGGCAAGCGTTTGATGGCGGCGACAGCATCTGTCTGCGTATTTTGAGTGTTGCACGCGTGTGTGTGTTTTTTTTTTGTTTTGGGGTCATTTGCATGCATTCTAAGAGTTTATTTTTTATTCTGTAAATTTGTTTGCTAGTTTTGCACTTGTTGTTCTACACTTGGTGAGCCACTTTAGGGTTGTCTTGTACGTGAAAAATTTATTTTTAAATCGCAAATAATCTACATTAAAAGCCGCTCGACCTTCCCAATCGACATTGCTTCGCTCTGTGGGCTCTTGAAGAGTTCCAAGCAGATCCAACGTTCACGAGCCAAATTTTTTTTAGCGATGAGGCTCTTTTCTGGCGCAGTGGGTATGTAAACAAGCAAAATTTTCGCACTTATTTGGTGTGGTCTGTGAGCCTGTGGACCCACCGGTCTATATTTCTTCAAAAATGATGCCAGTGAGAACGTAACAATGGAGACCGCTATCACGCCATTATAAGCGACTATTTGATGTCTGAAATTGAAGCTCGTGATCTCGGTGACATTTGGTTTCAACAAGTCCTCGCCACTTCTCACACATCGCATCAATCAATGGATTTATTCAGAGAAAACTTCTCCAGGTCCTTCTCCACCTGATATATCTGTTTCCTCTGCCGTCCCACGGTGCCCTTTTACCGATTTCTGACAAGTACTCTCAGAGAGCAGGAGTGCAAGTCGAGTAGTAAATCGTTCGGCTGTCTGTTGTGATTGCAGCTTCTCGACGTCGAACCTTCCTTGTGTTTGTTGACGTGCGTTTTTTGCTACACAGAGGTGGCAACAAGATTGTGGTCTGAGTTAATGCTAGTACCTCGGAGAGTATATACATCTGACACTCCGGAAACGTGTCTTCAATATATCACAACATAATAGATCTAATTGGTGGCCTTTTGATTCGGTGGCCTAAGATCCGGTAACTTACCAAAATTATTATGCTGGAATCTGGTACTTCAAATAACCATATTTCGTACCTCGGCGAAATCAAACAGAGCCTCAACCCATTTGAGGATGTTTCATCGTGGAGGCTGAATTTACCGACCCTTGTGCCAAAGATACCTTCTTTGGTGACCCTGGCGTTGAAGTCGCCAAGGACGATTTTGAAATCGTGGCGGAGGCAGCTTTCATATGTTCGCTCCAAGCGTTCATAGAATACATTCTTGGTTACATCGTCCTTTGATGCGGTTTGTTGCTAGACGTTCATACAGCGGAGTGATTGATAGTACTCGGCGACGAAGGCTCTCTCCCACCACGTATTCCTTACCAAAATTGCGCTCCTTTATATAGCCACTGTAGTAAATGCTACTAGCCTTTACTTTTACGAGGACATCACCAAGCTGGGCAACGGCACCTTCCAATTAAGGAACCGGACTATTAAATCTTAATGCTTAATGCGTTTGCCATGGTCGTCATCAAAAGGGGGATCTCTAATCCGACCCTGTTGTTTTGTTTTAATTGGGGCGTTTCTTGGCTACCCAGTGAAGACTTGGTCTAAGACCGGAAGTGGTGAGCTGTTGAGAATCGTTTCTGGTCACTCCGTTCAGGTAACTTTCTCACTTGCGGGAACTTCTACACATGACTCCACGACTGGATAAGGTTACTCGGACTTAACAGCTCTGTCCAGGTTCAAGTATGATTTTGGCGGTTAGGGTTGTTGTATCGAATATATTTTCCGATGCAAGAACTGCTACTTTATTAGCGTCCCAACCTCATGACATGAAAAATCATCTTTAAACGTCTCTTGGCTACTATTCATATGACCCCAAATTTTTTTTTGCTTTTGAACGTATATGGACGCTTTTAAAGGTTTTTAAATGATTGTTTGAGTGGTTATCAAAGTTTCTGCGAGCTCTTCTTATGTTTGACAACAACAATTCGTCGAGTAATTTCATCGCCTTCCAAAATGTCCACATTTAAATTATGCAAAACACTTTTGACACGTTCGCTCAGCTAGAGCATGATCACCACTTCCATTAAAATACGAAGATCTTTGAATGAAGGTTTCTTCATATTTATATAATCTAACAGAACTTCATAAAAAACATTTTTCAAGCACAAAGTTTGACATAGTGGAAGGAAAAAGATATATAATTATTTCCCTCTTCTTCTTCTTAATTGGCGTTGACACCGTTTACGCGATTATAGCCGAGTCAACAACAGCGTGTCAGTCATTTTTTCTTTTCGCTACGTGACGCCAATTGAATATCCCAAGCGAACTCAGGTCCTTCTCCACTTGTTCCTTCCTCTTCCTCTGCTTCCCTCGGCGTGTACTGCGTGGAATACTTTCAGAGCTGGAGTGTTTTCGTCCATCCGGACAACATGACCTAGCCAGCGTAGCTGCTGTCTTTTAATTTGCTGAACTATGTCAATGTCGCCGTACATCTCGTACACCTCATCGTTCCATCGAATGCGATATTCGCCGTGGCCAATGCGCAAAGGACCGTAAATCTTTCGCAGAACCTTTCTCTCGAAAACTCTTAAGGTCGACTCATCGGTTATTGTCATCGGCCAGGACGGGAATTATGAGTGACTTATAGAGTTTGCTTTTTGTTCGTCGAGAGAGGACTTTACTTTTCTATCGCCTACTCAGTCCGAAGTAGCACCTGTTGGCAAGGGTAATCCTGCGTTGGATTTCCAGGCTGACATTATTGGTGGTGTTAATACTGGTTCCTAAATAGACGAAATTATCTACAACTTCAAAGTTATGACTGTCAACAGTGACGTAAGAGCCAAGTCGCGAGTGCGACGACTGTTTGTTTGATTAATTGTTTCCACTTCAGATTAATGTCATATACTGAAAAGGACGATTTACGGCGGATGTTCGGAATACTGGAACAATGAATAATAATAAACAGCACGATTGAAGTTATACGAGGCATGTGGACTAAATCATAAGAAACTTTTGATATTATCATCTCTGTATTCCGAAAAAAAAATATGAATATGTACAACCCATCCTCTCTGGAACCCATCGTTTCATTACAATGCTGACCACATCTAATTAAACCCTCAACAAAGCAGTGATAATGTCGCCAAAATTTACAAAACAATCACCATTTATTATTTTATGTTCGTCTCCAATCTTAAGTTTTTCAAAAATTAAGTATTTTTCATTCCAGCAACCTCCCTAATGTGCCTCCATAACATTTAAGCAAATGCGATCTTAGTAAGTATTATGATGCGCCACTGTCAATTACAGTTCAAAAAGGCTTTGAGTAATTAAATTTGGCACATTCATTTCTCGCTTTTTGCTTTGTTGTTTTGTCGCACTTGAGTTAATGTTTAATTTTAGACGTACTCATGACAATTTGCGTTTGCCGTGTGAATGGTGGCATTGTTATTTAATTATCCCCATTAATGCGATGGTTCATAACGTTTGTAATTGATTTTAGGGCCTCTTAATGTGGGTGTTTATTAAATTTCCCAATCTCAGCTTAAATTTATTACATTTCGATCAGTCATAACGTCTTAAGTGCATAAGAATATTTTTGGAAGCTTTTTGGGACTCAGCGAGTTGAAAGTTTCCGATTTCACAGCGGGGGCGGCTCCTTTTTTCATAAGCCTTTGTTGTTCATTAAAGTTAAGTTAAATGTGTTATTGCGGACAAAATGATATTGAATAATAAAATAGATAAATAAACGATTGAATATACCTTAAATTACTTAAGGTTTCAAGCGATGATTAAGGTTTATTTTTTTAATTTCATTTAAATTAATTTGATTTTTTTATGTGATCCATAACTTATTACTTTAGTTATTATTACATTGTTGCAATATTCAAAACATAGGTGCATCTTTTCAGCATAAGTCATTCATTTGAAGCCTCAACAACAACAACAATTTTTTTACTTCAGTACCTATGTATGTCGAACTTTGTGTTAGCCTCTACTGACTACCATTTCTTCCCATCGTTGCATTACGGCCTTGCTGGAATGCGGTTCACATCAATATAGTGTATTAAACATTGGATTGATTCATTCTTGGCCGCTGAGATAGGGATTTTTTGTGGGAATTGAATAAAGAGGGGAAAATGTGATGACATAAAAAATTATATTTTTTTATATTTTAAGGAGCTCTCCGTCTTCTTCGTCTTTATTGGCACACATACCGCTTACGCGAATAATAACAGCGCGCCAATTGGATATTCCAAGCGAAGCCAGGTCCTTCTCCACACGGTCCTTCCAACGGAGTGGAGGTCTTCCTCTTCCTCTGCTTCCCCGGGCGGGTACTGCGTCGAATACTTTCAGACCTGAAGTGTTTTCGCCCATTCGGACAACATGACCAAGCCAGCGTAGCCGCTGCCTTTTAATTCGCTGAACTATGTTAATGTCGTCGTATATCTCGTCCAGTTTATCGTTCCATCGAATGCGATATTCGTCGTGCCCAACGCGCAAAGGACCATAAGTCTTTCGCAGAACTTTCATCAGTTGTTGTCATCGTCCAGACCTCTGCAGCATATAGCGTGACGGGAAGAATGAATAACTTATAGAGTTTGGTTTTTCTTCATCGAGAGGACTTTACTTCTCAATGGCCTATTCAGTCCGAAGTAGCACCCCTTGGCAAGAGTTATTCTGCGTTCGATTTACAAGCTGAGATTTTTGATGGTGTTGATACTAGTTCCAAGCCAAGTCGCGACTGTTTGTTTGATGACAGGGAACACTTCGTCTTGCCGTCGTTTACTGCCAGACCTATTTGCTTTGCTTCCTTATCCAGTTTAGAGAAAGCAGAACTAACGGCGCGGGTGTTGGGCCAATGATATCAATGTCCTCTTATAAAAGATTGTACTTGCTCGATTAAGTTCTGCAGCTCAAATTATTTTCTCCAGCAGCCGATCGAAGAAGTCGCACGATAGGGAATCGCCTTGTCTGAAACCTCACTTGGTATCGAACGGCTCAGAGAGGTCCTTCCCGATCCCACAGAGCTTTTGGTGCTGCTCTACGTTAGTTTACACATCCGTATTAGTTTGGGAGGATACCTTATTCAGACATCGCGGCATAAAGGTAGCTCCTTTTCGTGCCAATCAGTTTGCTGACGGTGGACTTTAATACGCTCGATAGAACCTTATACGGGATATTTAGGATACTTTTCCCACGGTAGTTGGCGCAGATTGTGGGGTCTCCCTTTTTTGTATTGGGCATAGCACACTTAAATTCCAATCATTGGGTATGCTTTCGTCCCACCATACTTTATTCCTCCTCGCCGGCCGGAAATCCATCGGCCCCCGCTGCTTTGTTGTTCTTCAGACGGAATGGAACGTCTGCTCCATCGTCATCCATTGATAAATCGGGTTCGCCTTCTTCTGGCGTTATTCTTTCACTGACATTCAGTAGGCTGAACAAGTTTCCCCTCTATAATTTTAGTGTGCTCTGGTCATCGGTCAATAGATTACCTCTGGGGGTTGTACAAGATTATGCTCTGGCCTTGAAACCTTCTGTTATCCGCCGCACTTTTTCATAGAATTTTCGAGCATTATCCCTGTTGGTCAGCTTGTCAAGCTCTTCTTAATCACGCATTTCGGTCTCTCCCTGTTTATGTCTGCAAAATGCGTCTCGCCTCCCTCTTCTCTCCGTCAAGCTTAGCTTTTTGGGTGATCATAGCGGAATATTTGGTACCTACAAAGGCACTGATCTAGCCAGTGGAAGCAAGTTGGATCTCCATTGACAGTTTGTGTTCTAGATCGACGACCCGATCCTGTGCGTCTACGAGGTTCTTTTGGAGAACGCAAAAGATATACTGTGCCACGTACTCTGAACAAAGCTCATCTTGGCGCAATCGGAGGGGTTCTTACCGGACTTTGTGCAATAAGTATTCATGCGGTAATGCTAAAAAACTTGACAGGTGAGATCGAAGCATTCAGATACTTTCTCCTCTATCATTCAGCCTTGGCAAGACTTTGAGACTTGGTGCCTGATGAGTTCCAAGTATTTCTTATCGGGGTTGCGCTAGAACCAGAAATTCACAGAGGAAGTGAAAAATCGGTTTCATATTCCTTTCTACCATACAGCTGCAGCAAATATTGTTATTAGCTAGGTCCATTTTTAGCGCATGCTTTCCAAAGGGCCAGTGCTCCGTTATAGGAGATGTAAGTCAATATACAGTAGATATCGGTTATATGACGCACCGCTTGTATGCAAATTTTGGTTATATGCAAAATTTTCATATTTCAACGCATTATACACGGATTTATTATATGAATTTGGTTGTTTGAATGCAAATCGTTTATAAGCAAATATCGCATTTATGCAAAAAAATTTCAGCAAACTTGAATCGTTACGTACAAATTTTAATTTGTTTTAAGCAAATTTTCCAACACTGAAACACTAAATGTATTCTATCGATTGTGTTACACTTGTTACAATGTCGCGTCGTGTTGTGTTAACAGCGAAACAAAAAATTGCGGTTTTAAACGATTTAAAGACTTCCAAAGACCGAAAAATCATTGCTGCTAAATATAAAGTTAGCTTAAGCACTATATTGCGCAATCAAATCCAAGAGAACAAAATCCGCGCCATAACAAATCCCAATAGGAAACGGGATAGGAAAGGCGCACACGTGAATTTGGACAGAACATTGTTGTCCTGGTTTAACCAAATCCGGTCCCAAAATGGAATTGTTACCGGACCAAACTTGCTTTCTAAAGCACAGGAATTTGCGTTAAAATTAAACGAAAGTTATGTGCCAGACCGTAGTTGGTTGTAGCGTTGGTGCCAGCGAAATGCTCTTAACTTCTCCAAGATTTACGGAGAAGCTGGCGAAAATAACGCAACAAGTGCAGAAGTCTTCACTATTAACCGTTTTCCTCATATTGTTGAATTTTCGACAGGTTGTATATTTAATGCCGATGAAACCGGGCAGTACTACAAGGCGTTGCCAAATGGAAGTTACAAAGGCAAGTATGAGAATCCAAAGGGATTCAAAACTCAAAAGCAATGCCTCACATTTCTGTTTCTATGCAATGCAACCGTCACGTATAAACGTGCATATTGCATTGGAAAATCGGCTAAACCACGGTATTTGCCACAATACAGATGAGAAATTCTCAAACATTACGATTGAATTTTTGCCATCAAATACAACTGCCCTTATATAGCCACTTGATCAAGGCATCATCCACTCATTTAAAATGGAATATTGACAAATTCTAATAAAAAAACATATTTGTGCGTTGGAGAAGGGCCTATCTATAGTTGAATTCCTGAAATCGCTCACTATTTTGGATGGTATCAAATATGCAAATCGCGCTTGGAACCTAGTTGAGCAGCAAACAATTGGTAATTGTTTCAAAAACGTAGATTTCGTGTTCAAGATGGTACAAATTTAAAATAAAATTGCTCATTTCAAGCAGGCATTGACAACATTAAATTCATTACAGATGAGATTGCAGCCACTGAAGGCGAAAACTATGAATAGTGCACACTTGATAATGAATACATTCAATGCGATAATGAACTTGTCTGCTTATTGCGGACGTATTGGCCGTCAATGAAAATTCTACTGAAGATGAGGAAATGTTCGCGCAATCTGATGCTTGTATTAAACACCCCTCAACGAAAAATGCCTTGCTAAGCTTAGATTCGCTGCGTGACTATTTTTTCCATAACAATATAGATCCCTTAGAGGCTTTTGAAGACATTGAAAATTTGATCTTAGAGAGTTCTGAAAAACAGAAATACTAGAAGAAAATAAGAAATTTTTTAAGTAAATTTTAACAATTTTCAAATTAAATGAATTGACTGAAGTGAAATATAACTTTTATTAAAACTAAATAAATTTATATATTCTATTTCTTGTGTGCTATTTTTTGTTTACATCGAATTGATTGTGTATATGCATATATTTTGCGTATAAGCAAATACCGCTTGTATACAATTTTTTTTTTACATTATAACAATTGCATATAACCGATATCTATTGTATGTATATTATTTCTAAACCTAAGTAGTAGGTCCTTGGTTCTTTTTCTGCCGCATTTGCTTTTTTATATCACAGTTTTTTATTGAGCTCTGCTTAGCTCAGAATCGTCTAAAGATGCTCCTAGCTTTGCAAAGAAATCACGAGTTTCTAGAATCAATGCTGCTTGTAAAGACCCAGTTGAAAAGGTGGTTTTGAAAATTGTGCCATTTGTCGTCTATTTCCAAAATCTCAAAATACACATATAAGCATACATCTAAATACCTTATTAATAAAGAAATTTAATTCTTTTATATCTACTTTTAGAAAAAATTGTCAAAATTAAGTCTTTTCGGCCTATTTTGATTTATAGTATTAAGCCCTTTCTGGACCCTTCTACAACTTATCAATAAAGTTGTGTTACACAACAAATAACTATGCGATGTGCTGATTTTCAGATTTAAAGTCAACCTTCATATTCCAGCAGCTCAAGCCTGATTTACTTATTAAGAATTCTGGTTGGAAATTTAAAAGCATAAAACTTTTATTAACATAGTCCGCCAGCAACATATGTAAACACTACGAGTTATTTCTAGACTAATGGCTTCGCAAGACTACCGTTTCATCTTCCGATGATTACTTCGCGAAAGCAGTTCCATCGCGTTTTGAAAACTAAGACAGTAATTTTGCTCTTCAGTGAATTCCAACAGATTTACCACTGTTGTTGTAACGGTTATCTAGTCCACGTTAGAATGCTATAAATTGTCATCCAGGTCATTCAACGGTATGCCGAGGTAACGTGCCATTACGACGGGTCGGTAAATAGACATATATTTTATACTAGCAGCCCGTCCCGGCATCACACGGGGTAGACAATTATTTATTTTTGGAAATTTGGATATAAAACACTTTTTTCACAAATATTTTTATTTGTATTAAAAAAAATCCCACAGTTATATATGTATGTAAGTCTATTTATGTTCAATTTCTTTGATGGTTTAAGTGGCGGGAAAAATTAAAGAATAAAAATAATAATAATCAAAAAATTAAAATAACAGTAATAAATAATGAATTCAGTCGTTTTACATATATTTTTGCCACTGCACGTGCTCAATTCTGCTAAATAGCAGCGACAACGTCGAATTCCTTACTTTGATTCTATCGACTCTGTTAGCCGCCAAATCGAACATCATACAGAATTCAATTTGCACCTTCTCTATTCTTTACATTCTCTGGCCCGGCGCGCTTTTCAGAATGCATTGCAAACAACGGCCACGGCGCTATGGCGGTTTTGTTTAATTTTTGAATTTCTTAATTCGTAATATCTTTTGAATGGTCCAAAAGTCCAATTTAAAAACAATTTTATAGGTAGTTAAATGGCCTTGACTATAAAATAATTTATTTGGATAAGGATTAATATAAACACATAAATAGCATGGTTTGAATTTGGTTAGCATTTTCATTAATGTTTAAAATGAAAAAAGTTGTTGTAGTGACATAACTACAATAGTTGGACATATGCTGCCGCGGAGTTTTTTGTAGACATTATGATGTTCTTCAATATTGTTGTACATTATTTTGTTCTATCGCTAATAGTTTCGACAGCGCATTCGACGAAAGACATTTTAAGACTAATTTTTCTACTCCTTCGGTTACATTGTTCAAATTTTACCAAGGATCCCTAATTTTTTTCCAAATGAAATGTAACCTATGTCAAATTGGAAGAATGTATCATTCTATTGGTGAAAGAATTTTTTAAATCGGCCCAGTACTTTTTGAGCCTATTCATTACAAACATACAAACATACAAAAATAGGTACAAATCTTTCCTCTTTATAATATTAGTATAGATCAGGCTTGATAAGTAAAAATTTAACCTGTTACTATAACCAGAATGAAGCTGCGCAAGGGTTACTCTCAGTTCTCGCGGCAAGTCGATCTAGCCGTCTGCAGTGGATAGTGGTTTGACAACAAGTTGATTGAGAGGGAGGCGGTGAAGGTGTCAATGTATTCACTGTGAAAGGCAGTTAGTGCATATCTGAAGTTAGTTGCGTTCGAAGTCTGATCGGCGTATTGTTTTATGCCGTCGTCGTAGTTGAGGAAGCATCTCTTCATGCTTCTAGGAGGCGGTTCTGCTATAAGCAGGTTACTGCAGGGTTGATTTCCACGAAAGTATAGCAGTAGAAACAGGAGTTCAAATTTTTTTTAACAAACGCTGGTATACTGAACTTTGTGGACTCAAAACTTACTTTACAATGCATTACAAATGCCCATCAAAATGGAAAATAACTATAGGAACCTTTGTTTTTTAAGGCGCTGATTTGAAATAATTACTTAATTTAGCCCATAATCCCCAAAAGTGAAATTACAAAAATTTTACGTTTCATAGTTTTTTATTCAAAATAGAATCGCACTTTAACAAACGCTAATTTTACACAGTTTTTATTACGGTTTATGCATATGGCATGCACATGCATATATATATACAAACATATGTATGTATATATGTATATGTTTGTTTATTTGTTTACTCTTATGTATAGCATTGTGCAAATCTTTTAATTACACACCACATACTACATTAATTTCAATTATTTAGAATCATAATTATTATTTTCTATTTGAAATCGTGTAGCTATTAACAGTTATTCTAGGGGAGTTCAACTCAATAATTCGCTAAGAGAAATTTACAAGTTTTGCGATTTATGCATTTTCACTATTTTCATGTACACATATTTACATAACATATGACATAACATTTATTTACACATACACACAAACACATATTTGCTTGTGCAAATGTTTTGTATTACAATTTAATATTTTCATATCATTTTATAAATGCTGAGCTAACAAAAACAAGTGAACAACTACACTCTAAATAAATATGTCAAAGTAATACATGTGTCACGTGATAGCTGCGGTATTAAAAAAGTTTGTAAATTTCTAAATTTTCCGCTGCATTATTCTGCATTAATTAGTGTAACGTTGTTTAGATTTGTGTTGTTATAATTTTTAGTATAAAATGATATTAATAATTATTATGCTTATTTTTTCATGATGCTTCTATGCTTCTGTGTTAGCTAATGAAAGTTTGATTCCTTAAAGTTATAAATTATTTTTATAGTTATTTAATTTATTATATTTCACTAACTTTTATTTTACTTTTATTTTTAATTCGTAGAAAGTTGTTTTTTATTTTAAAAACCACTTCGAAAATTCGCTATAAGTTAACTTTTTACGAATATCATATTAGTTGCTATGTTATGGCCTTACGAGTACTATGTTATATGTATTTGTAATTTTGTATGATTAAATTATCGAATAAGTATACAATATTGATTTCTTTAAAAATATATGTATATACATATTAGAGCGGGCCAAAAAGAACTTTTTGTAATTTTCCTTAATCCACTGAAAATATCGTACGAATGATGAAAAAAATTCTGGTAAAGTTTCAGCTCTTAAGATTAATGTTAACAAGCGGCGGATTGTAGTTTAAGATGTCCTAGCTAAGTATATATATTTTTTGTTCTTTGATGTTCAATGCATTTGAAGAAATCTTTGTCTAATGAAAACGAAAATTTCTTAAAACTTTTTTGACCCACCCTATTACATATGTTTGATCTAAGAAAAATGAAGTAGCTGAGTTAGTAAAAATTTAGTAGGTCAAAAGAGTGCTCATTCATATGTCTATGACCCATTTCTGGCTGATGGCGCTGATGTTTAAACATTTTTCAAATTATTTATAGAAGAAATAGATACTTAGGTTGCTATATATATTTCTGGACTAGGCAACACTAAGATTGGAAAGTTTGACATTTTCTAGCATAACATCACTCAGAACGTTTTGTCATTTAATCGTGAATTGTTTTATTTACAGGGAATTAAAAACTTCATCTCGGCCAATAAATGGAATTAACTCGTGAACATTTTCGTGCGATCAATTTTCACAACTTTCGACGTGGATTATCACGACAAGAGTGCATCGGTGAACTAAAATCTTTGTATGGCTATGAAGCACCATCTTACAGCACTGTGAAAAACTGTTACAACGAATTCAATCGTGGCCGACGCTCGCTCAAAGACGAATTCCGTGAAGGTCGTCCAAAAACAGCCGTTGTGCCAGAAAATATCGATGCCGTACGTGAACTGATAATGCAAGACCGTCATGTAACATACCTTCAGATAGAGGCATGCCTATGCATTTCTCCCACCAGCCTACATTCGATATTGCATGAACACCTGGCCGTAAAAAGGGTTTGTTCTTGTTGGATCCCGCACAATTTGACAATCGCTCAAAAAAAAGCTCGTGTGGATTGGTGTAAAGAAATGCTGAAAAAGTGCTTCAAAAGACGTTTATAAGATCGTCCGAGGTGACGAATCATAGGTCTATGCGTATGAGCCCGAAACAAAACAGCAATCAACCGTTTGGGTCTTCCAAGACGAGCCAAATCCAACGAAAAAAAAAAAACATTTTCGTTGATAAATATGCCTATTTTCATTATTAGTCCAGAAATATATATAGCAGCCCTGGTAAGATAAGACAAGAAGAATAGAAGATAAGGAAGTTGAATATATATAGTTATAGCGGGAGAAACTTTAGTTTTCGTAAACGGTGTAGAGATAATGCATTCCATGGTTGGAACTATTAGGGTAAAAGCTCAATTTAGGTATAGTTTGCATTTACTTCGATTCGTCATTGCCACTTTTGCGGGTCAAAAAATTTACTTACAAAAGCAACAACAAATTTAACGAGTTACAAGAAAATATACGAATACCTTAAGGGGTTAGGGGTAGTTAGAATTTTCAAACAATTATTTTTTTTTTGCATTTTCGTTGAGTGTAATATCTTAAAAATATTCTCGAAAATTTCACGTTGAGCCGATAGTTAGTTTTTGAATTATTCGACAAATAACACAGAGAGCTCGGGCACTTCACAGCGCTAGTGTGAAACTTTAAACGCGTTTTTCTCAAGACTATGTTTTTTGAATCGGTGACAACTGTAACTCGAAAACCGCTCAGTAGATTTTAATGAAATTTATACAGCTTTAAGAATACATAATAAACTCGGGTCTGATCGAAGGATTTTTATTTTTCGAAAATTTCGATTTTTTAAGACCAATTAACTGTTGATTTTTCTCCCAAAATTTAGAAAAAAATTTCTTCAGGCTACCATTTTGTTAATTTTGAAAAAAAATAAAATTTTTCGATCAGGCTCGAGACTATCTATTTATAAAACTAATTTTTTTTTTTAGTCCGATTGTTTTTAGAGGAATCTCCAAGGACTTATGCTTGTCACCGCAAGTACCTTTTAGTGGAACTGGGTCAACACAAACAACTATAACTTTGGAAATTAATTTTTGTTTTGAAGTTTTCGTGACTTTAAGTCAACACATCCTATAATAATGCCATATTACTACTTTTGTAAAATAACATGATTTAATAGCAAAAAAAAAAAAATACTAAAGACTCTCATTTTTTCGTGCCTCTGACTACCCCTAATCCCTTAATAAGGGCCACACCTAATGTCAGAGCTTAATAAAGCGATATTTGAAAATTAAAAAAGACTATAATTTAAAATTTTTTTTTATTTAAGAGTTTATTTATACATATTAAAATTCTTCAAATTGTTTATCCGTCCGTTAACCGCAATCACAAGTATAAATGGTTTTATGGAGCTTTACTTATTTCATATAAAAATTTTCAAAGTTTTTGTTAAACTAATAAAACGTTTTCTTTATGTAACGTGAAATAATACAAATATGGTTCACAGAAAGAGTGCTGAAATTTTTATTAACAATTAACCTAACGTTTCGACACGGTCAGGTCTAATTAATTTGCTAAGTTAGAGTTTATAGCTTTGGTCTAATATAAATAATTATCGTTTTTTGTTTCAAGGACAACTTATACTTTCATTGTATTTTTCTAAAGAGAACATATCTATATATTAGGGTGATTCAAAAAAAAATTTTTTTTCTATTGGTACTCTCTAAAATAGATTCCTAAACACCTCTAAGAAAGCCTCTCCAAATATGAGTTTTTAATTGTAACGGGAAGGTCCTTCTACATATAGTTTTCTATTTTTTCTTATTATCAGATAGAAAAATTTATATTTCGCTACCAACTACTTGAAAAAATATCTTGTTCCTTAGATTTTGTAGGAAATTGAATGCTCTACAAAAAAGATCTCCACGATTTTTTCGTAAACCCAACTGTTTAAAAGATTGGTTGAAATTTGATTATTTTATGGAACATTTTTTATTTCTTATGAACTTTATAACTCAACAAAAAAAATTATTATGAATGATGAAACTCATAGGTTTTTGGAGAGGCTTTCTTAAAGGTGCCTAGGAACCTATTTTTCAGAGTACCAATCGAAAAAAAAAAATTTTTTTTGAATCACCCTAATATATATTGTAGGAATTTTCTTCTCCTAACTTTCCAAATAATATCTCATAATTATGTATTTAAGTTCACTGTCATTATTTATATACCCTGTAGTAATTTAATTACTGATGTGAGATTTAGACTTTGCTCCTGAAGCTCTCTTTCACCCACTCTTTAAAACCATGTAACATGTTACTGCAGCACGAAAAACATTATAAAGGCATTCTACTAAAGTATTTGTGAAAAAATTATAGATGAGACAAATTTTCAAGAATATTTCTTCGTCATAGCGTTGACAATTTTTCTGATCACGTTCCCTCTAACAATCGTCCTAACATCCTAATATTTAGGAGTAAAGCCACTAGCAAGTTAACCTCGTTTTTTTGAACTTTATACATATATAAACAAAAAAATCCGCATTTACAGAATTTGATGTGCTCTAATGATATGTAATTCATTTAGAACAAATTATGATCTCCTTGATACAGTAGTCAATTTCGAGGAGAACCTCTGAAAAAATGTGCAGGTAAAATTCCAGCTGTAGAAGATTTTTTTTGCTTAAAATTATCTCAAATCAAAAAACCAAGAACAAACATTATTACTATAGATACATAGATACAGGTGAGAACTACTTAGTCAAAATTTATTTATTATTTTATTAAATTAAACCCTAAATTTAACTATAGCTCTCCCCTCCAACTTTCATTTTGACTAGGCATTGATCCCTTGTCTCGAGTTTTATTCGATGCTCACATCGTAATTTGTCTCTTGGTTGAATACCCCTTTTTGGCAAGTGATTTAAGAGCTATGATTTGCAACAAACAAATTTTAAGCATATTGAGCTTTGTCACTAGCTCTTAATAATTTTAATTAGTATGAGAAAGAGGTTCACTTTGGCAGATGGACATTTGCCTATTTTATTTTATAGACTTTTGAGAAAAAAATTTAAATGACGTAACTTTAATATACTATTTTTAGGGTTTCGGAATCGTTACCTGACCGCATGAACATTTACACTTATGCTGTGGTCAAAAAATAATAAGACTTTATAATTTATGGGGGTATTCTAATCTAGAAATTACAAAAAAAATCGATTTTTTTTTTTAAATTCAAAGTTTAACTATTCAAGAATATGGGTGCAAGAGGATTTTTCAAAATTCAAATTATTTTCGGTGATATAGGCATTTTTATGATCCGGCATCCAAACTGGTTCGGCCGGAATGCAAAACTTTAAGCGCGCTTTTCTCAAAACTGACTTTTTTGGAACGATACCCACGATTTCTCAGGTTCTACTGGACCGCTTTACTTGAAATTTTTATAGAGTCTTCTTTATAGGCTTGCCTATGGTTGGAACTAGCCCCATCCCCAAATTTTTATTTTTATTATTTTTTAAAAATTCGAAATAGTCAAAAAAAGTGATCCAAAAAAACTTTTTTTTAAGGAGGTCGCCATTTTGTGAAAAAATTGTTTCACACTTTTCCGTAGTTCCGGTCATTGCGACATTATTCTAGATCAATAATCTTTTTTTCTTTTTTGCTTCAGATAACTAGGAGGGTTGAAATCATGGGCATGGTCACGTGATAATTTTTAGAGACCCCTCACTTAGTGAGCTCATAATTTTTGAAATTTTTTACGTTTTTTAGCTTTTAATTTTTTTCTCTGCTCTTCTAAAACTAACAAATAACTAATAAAAAAAAATGTATATTAAAAATATTAATTGCCTTTTTTACGATACTTTAAAAAATACCTGAAATTCATGCTTCTAGACTAGAATACCCCCTTAAATCTGCCGATTATTGGGGCAAAGGTGAGCGGAAGCCGAAAAAACCATGTCAAAGCAGATCAAAAAGCAAGGTTATGTTGGCAGTTTTCTTCGATTATCACCAAACTTTCAGGCAATGTCGGGCCGCAACCACCGTATTCGCCTCATTCAACTCCGTATGTCTTCAGGCTATTCAGCAAATTCAAACGACCACTCCGTGGAAACCATTTTGAGTCAATTGAAGGCTATTCCGGAAATTGACTTTAACAACTGTTTCGAGGATTATATGTTGTTAGTTTTGTTAGCACAAATGCCTTGAAGCCGATGGGTATTACTTTAGGAGTACGACGTAGATTTTGACGAATAAATTAAGCATTTTAGAATTATGAACTATGTAGGTCTTACTATTTTTTGCTCATAACTAAAAATAGAGTATTTCATAAAAGTAGGAAAATACTAAGTATAAGATTTCAACAGTTACTTAGAGAAAATCCACGATTGAGAGACGAAGTTCAGCGGAAAATTTAAAAAGCTTTCACCAGTGGCGTAGCTACAACTTCGGGCGCCCGGGGCCCCCCTTTATCTACCTACCTGCAAGGTTCATGAGGTGGTTCGAACAAAAGTGAATTTTTACAAAATATCTTCGATATAAAGTTTATAAAATTTAGGAACTAGAAGCCATGCAAATTCTGATGTTCCAAAATTCTCACAATACGGTTTTTGAGGAAATTGATAGTAAATTTACAAGACATCTTATTAAAAGCCAAAGAAAAAACCCATTTTCGCCGTATATCTTGTACACTTTTGACACAAGTTGCAGGAATTTTTTCTGAATATTAAAAAACAGCGAATATCGTTTTGCCGCCCCCAAGACGTTGCGCCCGGGGCGAGGGCCCCCTTCAAAGCCAACTAGCTACGCCACTGGCTTTCACGTAGATATTCACTGTTATTTTGAATCGGGTACGCAATGCAGTAAGTTATAGGTGTTAAAAATCATGTTATTTACTAAAATCCGTTGTGATAAACAGACACTGTTTATCCATATAGATTTTTCTAAAATTGTTAATTATAATATGTTCTACTGTCACTAAAATTTATAAAATATAGTAGTAATAAATTTGGTATTAAAATTTTATGATAAAACTTAATTACATTTTTGAATACCAACTAGATATTGTAAAATACGGAAGTCATTAAAGCATGAATCGATTAATCTCGATTAATTGAATTAAAACTTGCCTTGAAACTAGGCTTAAAGACCAAGGTTACATTAAAAATTGAACTTTCATATACATATTTTCGGGTAATAATATATGTTTGAAGATATTAAAGCGTTGCGAAATGAAATTCATCGATTTCCAGCGCCAACATAACCTCAATATAATTGCACCGAATAACCTTTCGCAAATCAAGCATTTAATAAGGAAAGCTGTGTGACTTCAAGCTACGTACAGTGAGCACGTATGTGTGTATGCGTATGTGTCGGCACATCCGTGCGCTTAAAAGCTTTACCGAACCAAATGACTTCCTCATTCGTGAGCGTTTTTCACTCAAATTCGCGCTCCGTAGCACCGACGTTGGCCGTTTTGCTGCTGCCAGCACATTCCCATAGTCGCTCGAGTGTGCTAATGCGTTTTTGTTGCTGGTGTTGTTGTTGCTGTTGTGCGCTCCCATGTGGATATGGCGTGATTTTCGCTGAGTTACTTAAATGTCAATGTGATGTCATTATGATGACATCCGGCGCTGAATTCCTAATGTCTATGTAAGCTGTCGATTGACTTAGCTTTGGCTTGCCTTTTCCCTGAGCTGATGGCGCCGTGGCTACTGTTGTTGTTGCTGCTGCGGTTGACCTGCCGCCACCGCCGCCCGCACTCTCCTTGGATGGCTGCATCGACAACTGTTGCTGTTGCTGCGCTGATTGCTGGCGTGATTGCTGCTGCTGCGGCTGTTGTTGTTGTTGTTGCGTGTGTACATGCGTGTGTGCGGCATGTTGATGATGATGGTGGCACAACTCCGGCGGCACAGCTGGCGTGGGCGGTGTGGGCGGCAGTGCATCCATGCGATGCATATGCGGCATTTTGGGCTTAGGGCCGGGATGTCGTTCGCGCATCTCAATGTATTCCCGCGCGTCGCGTATATTTAGTCCCGTTAGTTGGTCGCCACGGGCGCTAGCTGGCTGCTGCGATGATGGTGGTGGCGTCGGCTGTGCGGTCTCGTAGCCGAATGTGGAGAAACGTGAACGTGAATGTAGACTGGCCTTGTCCTTTAGCGAGCCCATCGAGTTCTGGTGCATCAGCGGTGTGGCGAAGAGCGATTCGCTGCAAGCAGAGACATGAGAAACTCATTGATTGCTAAACAAACATTGGGGACAAGTGTGCAAATATGCAAATATGCTGTTAAGCATATGAATATGCAAGTGCGCGTGTACATGTGTGTGTGTGTGTGTATGAGTGTGCGGATTTTTGCAAGTTTCCATTACCGCTACAGCTATTGTTGTTATTATTATGTATGTATGTACGTGTCTGTTGTCTTACCGCGTCTGACAGCCCATATCGCAGGCATTTGCCGCCAATGCTGCCTCCACCGTCGCCTCGGAGCTGTTGTCATCCACGCAGAAGCTTGTCTGCACCACAATGTCGTTGCGTTGCCGCAGAATGCTGTGTTCACGCTCCTTGAGATCGCTTTTGCTGCTGGCGTGCGACATGGGCACCACCTCGCGATAATAGCGATTCGATGCGTCGTTAAGTATTTGCAGCGATGTCTGCGAATGCTTGGGTCTGCGGAGGAGTGCCACACAAGCGGGAGACAGAGAGAGAGAGAGGGGAAAATGTGTCAGTTAGCCATGTACTCGCTAGAAATTGCATTACATTGCATGCGCAACAACAATGCGTGCGAGTTATTGCATACTACAAATTGCAATCGCACATAACGGCATATTTGCGCCGTCATATGTAGGAACTTACCTCGGCATTGTGCTCGATAAATTTTCCCTTGAGCGCGCCTTCGAATTGCGGCCCAACTCGTTCAGCTTGCTCTCCTTCGACTGACGTATGTGTTCCTGCAAATTTAATTCAAACCATGGAGTCTAAATATGTGCTACTTCTTTGTTGCAGGCGAAATTCTTTGTTTTGCTGTTCTTATGTTATATTAAATAACTGTACTCGACATTCGGTAACAATATTCTTAGGAGCAAACAGAGGAGAAGTTAACCATTGCGAAACGCACTTACAAATATATATGTAGTTATATATATTATATATACATAAGGATAAACATATTTTTTTTTGATATTGTTATACAAGAATAATTACTCTAGAATATAGTATTGGTAATATGAAAAGATATTAGATTTACTAAAATTAGTACTCCATTATAAATATCTATGTACATATGTATATTTGATTAAAAACCTTATGGATCTAGGGAATTGGGCTTGTATTAGTAAAATATCTATGTAAATCAGTATATATTAACAGCTATCCTGAACCTGTTATGGACGATACATATAGTTTTAGTGTGAGTGAGTATTATATTCTGCCAAATAAGTTTAGTGTTAGGTGTAAAGCGCATATACTTATATCTCAAGCCATACGTAAATATATCTAGTCCCCGGCCTACCATTGTAAAACACATTTTTTGATAAAATTGTGTTTTTTTGTTAATTCAGCATAGCTCCCTTCAAGAGTCATACACTGATTACAGCGACCCTCCAACGTATGTACTATATAACTAGGCTTAAAAATGGATATAATACGTATATACTTGGTCCTGCCATAAATTCTGTTACAAACTTTACTGTAAAAAAAAAGTGCCTCTGAGGCAGATATCGATTATGCTGCGAAAATCTTGACATGAAGCATACAGAATGTTGCCCTTAAGAGCACGTCAGAAGCTAGAACCCAATACGGCGTCCACTAGCGCGACAGAGATCTCTGATCCAATGAAGTCGTTATGAAGCTCAGAGAGAAGAGACGTATTCGGCATGCAAGACCACTTGGTAGAAATCCTAATGACAAGACACTTCTCAATCGTGCCGCAAAGAAGCTGAAGTTCAGTGGAAATTGCGCAACAAGTCCCTATATAACCAAGAGATACAGCAAACAATCTTTGGAATGCGACTAGACAAAACAATAAGCCGATATCTAAATGCCCAACAATTTTAAACAGCGAAGGCGATAGATGCAGGACCAATGAGGGAAAACGGAGGTGTATCCACACATCTCTTAAATACGTTTACTGCTAACGAGTTTAGTGATAGATCTAACGTGAGGAAATTTTTCGGAAGTTGCTTGCCAAATGCAATTTCCGCGTGCTGAAACAGATGCTATAGAAGTGCAGGAGGAGATCAAACCATTTTTAAACAAAAAGTCACCAAATTGTGACAGAATTAATGCGTTTGCGCTTGAAACGCTACCCGAAAACGTAATCAACATATTGATTGTCAAGTTTTTAACGGAATGCTCAGACTTTGTCATTTCCCATTGCAATGGAAATGTGCCGAGTTTATTTTCATTCTCAAACCCGGAAACCCTGAACATGTGGTCAATTTTTATCGACCAGAATTTTTTACGCAAACTTTTGCTGGCGTTGGAAGACTTATTCCGAAGCATCAGTTTGGCTTCAGAAAATTGTATGACACAATTGAACACTGTAATAGAATAAAAAAACTTTATAAGTGATGCTATGAAAAATAAGAAATACTGCTATGTTTTGTTCCTTGATGTTCGCCAAGCATTTAAGGGGTTAGGGGTAGTCAGAGGCACGAAAAAATGATAAATTTCAGTATGTTTTTTGCTATTAAATCGTATTATTTTACAAAAGTAGTAATATGACATTATTACATGATGTGTTGACCAGAAGTCACGAAAATTTAAAAACAAAAAAACTTAATTTCTAAAGTTATAGATGTTTGGGTTGACCCAGTTCTAAACAAAGGTACAACCATAAGTCCTTGGAGAATCATGTAAAATCAATCGGACAAAAAAAAAACTAGTTTTATAAATAGATAAACTCGGACCTGATCGAAGGTTTTGTTTTTTTTTTTTCAAAAATTAACAAAATGGCGGCCTCAGGAAATTTTTGTCTACATTTTTGGGAAAAAATCAAGAGTTAATTGGTATTAAAAAATCGAAATTTTTGAAAAACAAAAAATTATGCTTATAAATCGAGTTTATTATGTTTTCTAAAAGCTGTTCAAATTTCATTAAAATCTACTGAGTGGTTTTCGAGTTACAGTTGTCACCGTTTCAAAAAACATACTCGTAGTTTTGAGAAAAACGCGTTTAAAGTTTCACACTATCGCTTTGAAGTGCCCGAACTCTATTTCTTATTTCTCGAATAACTCAAAACCTAATCATCGGATCAACGTGAAATTTTCGAGAATATTTTTAAGATATTACACTTAACAAAATTGCAAAAAAAAAAAAAAAAAAATTTTAGAAAATTCTAACTACCCCTAACCCCTTAACAATAACCGATATCTATGTAGGTCTATTATTCAAATTAAAGGAAAAACTTCCAAAGCCTTATTATTTGCTGCTAAAGCAATCGGATGCTCTACGTTAGATGCTGAGTCGGATTTGTGACTTGTACGGGCTGTCGAGCTCCAAGGCATTATCTGGCCCCTGTGATCTACATTCTTTACACAGCAGACCTTCCTCTGACTACACAATGACGGCAGTCTATGCTGATGCGTGCTAGAGTATTCAATTGCTTCTGCAGTGTTCTGAAAACATTGGTAGGGTTGCCACTTGATGTTAGCAGTGCAGTAACTTTGCTTCTAATGCTTTCAGAACACTGCAGAAGCAATTGACTGCTCTAGCACCGGAACATTGGTCTCAACACGAAAAAGTCCCTATAAGTAGTATATACCCTCAAACACAATAAATGCCCCAAATGGGTTTATATGGTCAGTTGTTATCAACAAACACATGCGCAAAATATTTGGGGATTATAATTAATAAGGGGCGAACTTGGAAAGATCGCGTAAAAATTGGCTCCTTAGGCCAAGATCCTGCCTTAGTCTAAAGCATAAGTTGCTAATTAATAAAGTAATACTTAAGTCTATCTGCACATTCACTGTAAAGGAATCAATCGAAGAATTTAGCAGACGTTACTCGTACCTCTTTCGTTTGAAGCATTTTGAAAATATATTTGCGATTCAACTGCTGGGCAATAGTTTAAAATAAATGTAGAATATTGAAGAGATACTATGCGGTACACCCACCCTTTTTCACAACAAACGAAGAATAACACAACCCATCTTAGTAAAGAAGCCTTCTTGTTCTAATGTACATAAGTAATCCCACAGGCAACATGTGCTTGCACAAGTATTTTCACTAGAAATTGCAAATGCCTATTTTCGGTATTTGTTTCGGAAAGGCTCAACAAGTTGCAGTTGCAAAATGTTTGATTTTGTAGTTTTCTTTTCTGTAAATATGTATTTAGGTATGTCATGCAATCAACGGGAGTAAATGCATTTGCAACTGCTCATGTTTGCCCTGCAATTTCCGTTAACTTTAATCTGGATATAGGCGGAATGAAGTGAATTTAATCCAACATTTTATACTTCAAAATAAGCAATCATGTTAAGTGGAAATGGAAATTGTGAATTTTTCTAAATCTTGTTGGTAGTTGGTGAGATGGATGCAAAAAAAAACTATTTTTTAATTGATCCAATGAAGATTAGCTTATAACTCCACTTAATATTAATAGTTTTTTTGAAAGTGTGAACTCATATCTTGCCTTTACCATTTTAGGAATTTGTAGTTAAGCTTGTGGATTGATTATTTTTCAATTTATCGCATCGCTCTTCTGTAGCACATAGACACAAAGACTTGTGAAAAGTTAGTTCTCTCATATTGAATTGATATAATTATTGATATTATCTTTACATCAAGCAAAGTTTAGGTCGAAATGATTTTTCTTGTCTGATGACATTTGCTTTTTTTCTTTATGACAAATACATATAAGTGTTTAGTCCCTTCCCTTACATTTTCCCTTGAACAATATGTACAATATATTGCCGAAAGTTTGTAAAACCTAAAGCTGAACAATATTAATATTGCTGGCTTGTATAAAAATGTTTGGCAGGACCAGTTTCATATGAAACTTTTTACTATTCGTCTGGTACACAATACTCGTAACACTAAACAGGGTATGGAAGAAGCAGCGCCTCGTCCTTCTCAGAAACTAAACAAACCGGTGGGCGAGCAGAGTGTTTATCGACCACTTTGCATGATGCGATGCGAGAAACGACGTGGTGACAGGTGGGTAGGGTAGGGTTCCGTTTTAGGTCCGTTACTATGGTATGTACTACACGACGGGGTGTTATGCCTACCGCTGCCAAAAGATGCTTTAATAATTTGCTATGCGGACGACATTGCTGTGACGATCGTTGCGAAAGAACTTTTCCAAATTTAAAACTTCTGCAATGCGACCACAACAAAATGAGTGGCTCGCGGAAACTAAGCTGCAGCTAGCCGGAGAAAAGGCGTCAGCGGTGCTTATCACTAGCAGGAAAAACAAGAAACGGTCCTGCCAAAACCGACCCTGTCAAGAATAATGGCTAATACTAGCGACCCATGCCAAAGTAGGAGTGATCTGTGCGGTTCAAGCGGTCTCACATGAAACGGTCAGTATCATATCTAGTCTTATTTTGTCGGATTTAATGTGACTTAACGGTCAGTATCATATCTGGTCTTATGTCGTCAGAGCTAAGTAGAGCCTACCAAAAATTTAAAGCTTTGGGTAGGCGTCTAACGTGTAACAAGCGAAAAAATGAAAGACAGACAAGCCTCGAAGAGTGGTAAAGACAATGGGACGCGGCAGAAAATGGAAGATGGGCGCATAGGCTAACCAAGAACTCATCGGTCTGGAATGAGAGACAACACGGGGAGACAGACTTTTATCTGACTCAAAACTTAACAGGCCATGGTTGTTTCACGGAGTAATTCCAATGGTTCGACCACGATGGCGTCACAAAATGTGCATTATGCTGCAGCGCTAATGAAAACGCCCAGCATATCTTTTTCTCCTGCTCGAGGTAAATAGTGGGGAGAACTACTTTTGGAGGAATAATAAACCAAAAGATGATGCCTGTTAACATTATAAGTCACATACTGCAATCAAACCTGGTATAGGCGAAAATGAAAGAGTGGACCGCAATAACGATCCAAAAACTGAGGATAACAGAACGGCAGCGAAGAAGCTTAAGACCAGCTGAATATTCTCGCAATCTTGCAAAGCTTGGTCCTGTAAGGTGATAACTAACATGGTACCGCAAGTCCAAGTACAAGCTAACACATATGCCAACTTGTCCCTCAGTTATTGAGATATCAATCTACACACGGCCTTTTTTCCCCAAGATGCTGCTAATTTATCCGAACTATCGTTAACTAAAGGTTGTATATATATATATAGATATATACATATATATATGTGACCTGGTCTACGAAAAGGGGGCTTAAGTGTCAAAAAAAAAAAATAATAAATAAAAAAAATTAAAAAAAAAAATTGATTTTTTGGCACCTAAGCCCCCTTTCCGTATACCAGTTCACATATATATATATTTGTATATGTTAAACATCTCTGAGGAAATTGCTTAGACCGGACCACTAAAATATCTATCTGCCATAAAAACTATACGAACGAAATCATGTTCTTGTAAGGAATATTTTGCAATTGTGACGGGTACTGTAGCTTCGGCGAAACCAAAGCTAATGTTCTATGATATCCTATAGCCGAAGTTCTCATTGTTATTTATTTTGCTCCTCTTTGACTGCATGCCATTCATACTGACTAATTTTGGCGATATCTGAATAAACTCAGAAGAGACTATTGCCTTGGCATAATGTGTTTTTATGTTAAAAATTTATAAAAAAAAACGATCGACATGTAATTTAAGATAGATTATATTTTCTCTGAGCTAACATTGGAAGGGAAATAAGGATCTTGGATAAAATCTGATTTTGTACTAAAAACTAAAATCTGGATTTAATAAATCCCCAGCATTATTCTCGCATTCGGTCTCCATCAGTTCGCTTGTCACAAAGCAGATACTTCTACCATTGAACAAGATTGCGTGATAAGCCTTTCAATCTACTTTCTTGATGATAACTGACGAAGTTCTTGCTATTGGGCTTGTTTGCGGTCTATGTTGTAGAAAAATAAATCTTATTTGGAGCAAAATTAATTATTATCTAAAAATATTTACTCTTAAATTTAATATATTCGCTTTTACTGTAAATATTTGTTGTAAATTATAGAATGGATATAAAAGTACTCTTAACTATATTATTAAAACATATCTACATATGTTAGTATAATAAGTTAAAATTATGTATTAAAAAACATTAATATAATTTTTATTTTTGGGTTATGTATGCCATTATATACACACTTGCTAGTTTTAAATATATATATGTATTGTAAAATCTTAAAATATTTATACAATAAAATAGTTGTAAGTGTTTTTGTAAATTTTTGTTATATTCAATGTGTAACTGTAAATTATTTGTTGTAATAAGGGAGAAAAAAGTTAATGAAATTAAACACCATAAATATTAGTAATTACATACATACATATATGCCAGTTTGTATGCACAGAAAATAAACGCTTAATTGTATTTAGTTCGATAACAAAGTTAGTCAGTGCGTATAAGTAATCTGTGTGGTGATGACACTGCGCCAGCTGAGCTCCTCGTGATCTAAAGCAGAACTGTTAGCAATTAAAAGGCAGTTGTTAGTGTGATTTTTTGCGTTACGAAATACGACGAGTTAATTTATATTTATTTATTTCATTTTTATTTTATTTATTTGGATTTTAATTCTATAATTTTTCATGTATACATATAGCCTTTATTTTAAAATTACTGATTTTTGCTTAGGCGAAATATTTCCCAACGGAATTTTTACTGTTAGAATGCACAGCTATACGGCTTATAAAACGACAGTAGGTTTAGATTTTTTTTTTAATATTAGATTTTAATTTTTCTTTAATTTTTTTTAAATATTTTTAATTTTTAAATATCAATTTTTTTTGTTTAATTTATTTTTTTAATACTTAATCTTTAATTTTTTTTTTAATATTTAATCTTCAATTTTAATTTTTACTTCAATTATTTTAATTTCATAAAATTCTTTTTAATTTTTAAATTTTTAAAAATTTTTTTTTTAATATTTAATTTTAATTTTTTCTCTAATTATTTGAAGTTTTTAAAATTCCTTTTAATTTTTTAAGTGTTTTTTTTATATATATTTTACGTTTTTTTTTATCTCCTTATATTTGTTATCTTTAATTTTTTTTAGCAGTACGTATTTCTAAATGTTCCATCGTTTTTTTTTTTTCTTGTCGCCCGCTTTAACACTTGTGTTGCGTCACGATAGCGCAAATCGGAGCGCTTGATTTGTCTTGTCGTCTTAGTTGGTGGCAGTTGTCGGTGATGATTTAGAGGAAGTAATTGAATCTGTTGAAACCGGTGTCACATCATAGCCATAGCTGTTGGCCAGAAGCTCGGGCGGATAGGCGCCGGCACCACAACCGCCGCCTAACGGATATTCCCGGCCATTTCGATTAGTTACAATAACGAATTCGTCGTCATTGAAATTGACGACGTTCGGCTGGTAAGTGCATGCGGAACAGGAACCATTTGCGTTATCACAATTCGAGCCATGAATATATAAATTATCATTGCCATCCTGTTTGCTGGTTGTGTGGCAGCCAACGTAGGGGCCAACGCCGCCACCGCCACCGCCTCTATGATTGCTGTAGTGGCTGTTGAAGGCGCTACCGCTGCCACTTCCACTGCCGCTGCCGCCGCTGGTGCTGCCGTCGCCATTACTTTGGCTCTGGCTCTGGCTTTGGCTGTGGATCTGTCTTTGACCGTTACAATTGCCATTGTCATCGAGTTGTTGCTGGCTGCCGTGTGGGTGTGGCTGTGCTTGTAGGGCTTGCTGCAGCATATAGGCTTGTTGCTGTTGCTGCTGTTGGTGCAATTGCCAATTGTGCTCGGACATGTAATCGTTTTGCAAGCCAACGAATATCGCCGTCTTGGGTGCATCCCAGATGAACGAATCGATGTGATAAATATCGCTGGCGTGCGGCAATGGTATCTCCTGCGGATAAGAGCAGAGCAGAGAACAGAAGAGCACAGTCGAGAGACGAAAGACGAAAGACGAAATACGAGAGACGATATAGAGAGTGAGCGAGCGTACACATGGTTTGGTTTGTTGGTGTTCACACATCAATAACAACACACAATTGGCATGAGCGGGAGCAGGAGGAGCAAAAGGAATTTATTATAATACTAATGGTACTTAGGCAACTACACACACACGTACACATATACATACATACATACAATACGCACAACTGGCGCAAGTATGCTACATATGTATGTATGCACGTGTCTTTATGCAAACTGCATTATTTCTATTGTATAATGGTGAATGGTGAATTTATACTTCTATTCTAGTTAGCTTAGGAATTTATGCATGTGTCGGTGTGTCAGTATGGCTGTGTGCGCGTGTTCTGCGTAAGAAGTATAAAAAAGTAAGGAAAAGCAGCAAAAAAGGAGTACAAAAGAATAAATAAGGTTTTCATAGCAATGCGAGAGGATCACTTTCATGGAGGTGACTTCAATTGTGCTACGCATTCTACACAGGTTTGCATGTGTGCGAGTGCCATGTGAGTGGTTGGCTACAATGGCTATAAGATAATGCTGTGCCGGCGTTGGGTTTGGGTTGGATGTCGCACACGCGCCTTCGCATTTGTCTACACATCAGCATGTAAATAGCATAAGTTATGACAACATTCATTAGTGGTGTGTGGTGATGAGAAAAAATTGCCCTACAATGTTGCAGAGAATTAATGAAAATGCGTATTTAAAGCAGCTACGTTACATCAACACTTACTTACTTACATTCATATATAAAAGAAACCTAAACATTGGTGTGTGTATGTGTGTGTGCTCGTGTGTGTAAGGCGCAGTGAAGCGAGATGCAGTGAAGTGAAAGCCTGAGGCATAGACGCAGCGGCGGTGGAGGGGGTGGTCTAAGCTACTGTAACTAATGGTATTAGTTTACCAACGCTCATATGAATCGAATATCTTCTCTCCAGAGTGTGACACACGCATGCTAGATATACGCACAGTCAGCGTTGTTGAGCTGGCTACCGTGCGGCAGCAAGGCCCGCAGCCAATGACTGACAGACAAGGCTGCATGTGTGAAATAATAAAACGTTACCCATTTACAGCGGTGAATGGTTTGTCCTTTTCATGTCAACACCTGACACGTTGTCAGGGGAACGGTACGTCCCACACGCGAGCAGTCAAATTGCTGCCAAGCTAAGTATGAGTGCAGTTGAGCGGACATTTCCACGCTTTATTTTGATTTAATTTCAGCGCTAACTGGCGAGTTCGTGTTTGAATTGTGTCAGCTCTGATTGTTTGGCAAGAAATTGCTGTAGAATTTTTTCAAGACTTATTTGTGCAGCTGCGTTCAAGACAGTTAGTTTAAGTTGAAGTGTCATGTATTTAACTCAAAATTAACTTTTTTATCGTAAGTTTTCGGGAAACAATATTCAGTTCAGGCCGGCATGATACAATCTAGGAGAGCTTTAAGTATTGTCTTTTTAAAAATAACAAGAAAAAACGTTAACTTCGGTTGCACCGAAGCTAAATACCCTTAACAGGTGCATTTCTGTTAGTAACTATGTGTCCAGTTTGTATGGAAGCTATATGCTATAGAAACCCGTTCTGAATAAGTTTCTTAGAGATTACACTGTTGCCTTAGAAAATAATCTATACCAAATTTCGTGAATATATCTTGTCAAATGTGAAAGTTGTCCATACAAAAACTTGATTCCGATCGCTCAGTTTGTTAGGTAGCTATATGCTATAGTTAACCGATTTGAACAATTTTCTCGGATATTACATTTTTGCTCTAGAAAATAATCTATACCAAATTTGGTGAAGATACATTGTCAAATGCGAAAGTTTTCCATATGAGAACTTGATTCCGATCGTTCAGTTTATATGGCAGCTATATGTTATAGTGGTCCGATATCGGCCGTTCCGACAAATGAGCTGCTTCTTGAAGAGAAAATGACGTTTGCAAAATTTCAAAAGAATATCTTAAAACTGAGGGACTAGTTCGTATATATACAGACAGACGGACAGACAGACGGACAGACAGACGGACATGGCTAAATCGACTCAGCTCAACATCCTGATCATTTATATATATACTTTATAGGGTCTCCGACGCTTCCTTCTGGGTGTTACAAACATCGTGACAAACTTAATATACCCTGTTCAGGGTATAAAAATAAAAAATAATTTCAGATTGACGCCTGAAAAACTGAGAGACTAGTTGGAGTGTGTACAGACAGACAGACGTGGATTAGAGACATGGATATGGACGTTATAGTGGCAATTGGACTATTTCTCCCGGAAATAATTATACGAGAAATAATGGTCTACTTGTATGCCTTCCTGATATAATAACACAACTAGTTTACTTTTGTTTTTTGAACGTATACTTAAGGTTTTAAACATCGACAATCGCTTTATTGTAAAATATTATCCAGTTTTGGTAATAAGACAAGGGAGTGCTTATCACCAATGCACTTCTACATGCGTTTGAACTAATTCTTGAAGCACTTTTTTGAGTCTGATTGAGATATGTCTTTTTAAAAGCATCAACCGCCCCTTCAGGTGACGAAAAACGTTGATTCGTTTGTTTATTTCTATCCATTCTGGAATAAAAAGAAGTCATTTGGTGCAATGTCAGAATTATACGAAAGATGACTCATCAAATCGATGTTTTAAGTGCTCAAAACTGCAGTTTTCTTAATCGATGTGTGAGAGCTGACATTGTCGTCGTGAAAAGTAAGTTTTAATGGTTTCTTGAAGCACACTTGGTAAACATATGATTGTGTATCACTCAGAATTTACTGTTCTATTTTCTATTTTTTCTATTTATCCAATGTTCGTTGTTGCGATATGTACAGTTATTTCAAAAAATCAGACAACCATTTGCTTGGAAGTGTTTCATGCGCGAACAGCGATTATTTGGAAGTATTACTCTATCGGATAATGGAAACCTTAGAGACGTCGTACAGTGCGCACCGAAGTAAGCACTGTTAAGTAGAGCTTCGAAGAAGGCCCGAATGAGTACATCTATCTTCTCTTGCGAAAAATGGAGCTGTGTCCAATCACTTTATGGATTTTGCAGAGGAATCATGTTTTGCGTTAAGAATCTCGTGTAAGAATCAAATTCGAATTTGGTTATATACAGAAGGGATTTTCAAAAAATCGTTTTTTTTTTTCGTTTTCTTAATATATATATATATATATATGAGTATAGACACACAAAATTTCAAGTCGATCCGACGAATATTTTCGAAGTTATAGAGACATTAGTGAAAGCGCGCCGACCACATGTAAAGTGCTTTTAAACTTTAAACTCGTATTTCTAGAAACGATGTTTTCAAAGTCGGTGAGCAAGATTTATCAGAATCGGTCTGATTAGTAATTAATCGAAGGATTTCCCCATCCGTTGAAAATTTCTTATTTCTATAAACAATTAAATGTCCGAATTTTGGTCGAAAATCGAACATTTTGCTTTGAGTAGCCAACCCAAATTTTATCAAATTTTTTTTTTGCTAATTCCTTCGATCAATCACTAAATTATTTATTATATTAATGAAATTTATTTGCATTTTAGATGATCCAGTCCAGAGATATCGTGCTCACCGCAAGAGGCCTTTTTTTTGCGGACCTCTGCAAAATTGGCAACATCAAAGTTCCCGATAATTGTTTTTGGCAGTAAAAAATATGTGAATATAGTTTAAGGTCGTCATAATACACCTGCCAAGTTTCAAATCAATAAACTAAATGGTTTGCTTAGAAAAAATTCTTGAAAATGTCTTTTTTTCGACCTTCTAACTGCATATAACCCCTTAAGCGAATCGGCTCAAAACGAGATGACCATTGATCTCAATTTTTTAAAGAAAATTTTGTCCAGTGGTGAAGCTGACCTTTGGTACGTTAGTAAACAAACTTGTCGTATTTGAAGTGATGATAATGTACAAGCCGTTATTTGGATGCTGTTACATCATCTAAAAGTTTCTGTTTGGTGAGCTCTATATGCAAAGGAAATCATTGGCCCATATCTCTTCAAAACTGAAGCTGGTCATAATGTTACAGTCAAAGGGGAACGCTATGGGGCCTTGATTAAAGACTTTTCGTCTCTGAATCGGAAAATGTGATGTGCTTCAAACTGGACGGCGTTGCTTACTGTACAGCGTACAAATATTCAGTTTATTCAAGGAAACTATTAGTCAACGCATTATCTCGTGCGCGTGAGCTTGTGGTGAGGCCGCCAAGATCGTGCGATTTATCACGCCTGAAGTCGCTGTCTATGCAGATAAGCTCGAGACGTTTGAAGAGAATATTTGGCGCGTTATTGCTGACTTACGACCCCAATTGCTGCTAAAGTGGCCTCTCGGCTGGAATTTATTCGAGCTAGCCGCAGCAGTCTTTTACCAGAAATCATTTTTAAAGCTTAATGACAAAGCTTTATTTTGTAATAAAGTAAAATTCTTTACAGTAACATTAAATTATACGTAGGTTGCTATATATATTTCTGGACTAGGCAACACTAAGATTGGAAAGTTTGACATTTTTTAGCATAACATCACTCAGAACGTTTTGTCATTTAATCGTGAATTGTTTTATTCACAGGGAATTAAAAAATTCATTTCGGCCAAAAAATGGAATTAACTCGTGATCATTTTTCACAACTTTCGACGTGGATTATCACGACAAGAGTGCATGGATGAACTAAAATCTTTTTATGGCTATGAAGCACCATCCTATAGCACTGTGAAAAACTGGTACAACGAATTCAATCGTGGCCGACGCACGCTCAAAGACGAATTCCGTGAAGGTCATCCAAAAACAGCCGTTGTGCCAGAAAACATCGATGCCGTACGTGAACTTATAATGCAAGACCGTCATGTAACATACCTTCAGATAGTGGTATGCCTATGCATTTCTCCTACCAGCATACATTCGATATTGCACGAACACCTGGCCGTAAAAAAGGTTTGTTCTCGTTGGATCCCGCACAACTTGACAATCGCTCAAAAAAAGGCTCGTGTGAATTGGTGTAAAGAAATGCTGAAAAAATACGATCGCGGTTCTTCAAAAGACGTTTATAAGATCGTCAGAGGTGACGAATCATAGATCTATGCGTATGAGCCCGAATCAATGTGGGTCTTCCAAGACGAGCCAAATCCAACGAAAAAAAAAAGAAACAAAAAAAACAAAAAAACTTTTTCGTTGATAAATATGCCTATTTTCAGTATTAGCCCTCGTATGCGTTTTATTTCTTTTTAGAAACCACATGTCTAAAACACCTTTTACCACCTCAACCTCACCTTTCTCACCATTCTCACCTCAGCTATTAATTACGAGTCGGATTTTTTACGATATAAGACAAGTTAGATGTTCTCAAGAGAAAAATCATTGTTATGACATTCCACAGCCAAATTTCGTTTTTGTGTTATATCTGACAATTTTTATTTAATATATGCGTGTATGTAAAAGGATCTGTATCTAAAATAATGCCTCACTCAGCTACGTATCTCAGCGAAAATTTAATCACCTTTGCTTTAGTGAATATTGAAAGCAATATCAGTTTGAAACATAATATGGATTCACTCATAACATGCGTTCTACTTTTGATTGAGTAGACAATTCAGCACACTCGATTTTATATGTATGTATGTGACAAAATCGCGTGTTCGCCGGCGAAAGGAACGAACAACTGGCGTGCTATGAAGGAGAAGAGCAGATTATAGCTCAACTCTTCGTCAATTAAATTAGCATTGACAGCCGAAAATCCTCCTCTCAACAAAAGTTAGAAATATATTATGTTTTCGTCATACATTCCTACATATGTAAGTATGTATGTATATACAAATTTACAACAATATCACTTAGGTTAATTACTCCGCTATTGCATTGAGGTTAAAGTTACATCTGGCAATGTTGAATGTAAGGAAACACGCTCATGTTGCATGCCACTTCCAAAAATAAGAAATAAATTTATTTTAAGTTGCCGAACTGTGGCAGCTTGTGGCGTAGCATATATAACATAAATTTCGCAATTTTCAAGGCCAATGCTTTTAAGTGCGCTTTCTATTCATTGCTAAATGAAATACATGAAAGATTTATGTGTATGCATTAATGTGTGTGTGATATGCCCCACCAATGACTAAAATTGTATGCTTACAAGAAGCCTTAGGGTGTTTTGCCTTGCTGTAAATAAATTTTATTTTTGAATTTTTTTAGGTTATATGTCCGAGTACACTCAATATATAACTAAAATAATGGTGAGGGCTTTAGCAGCAAAAAAAAGAGGTAACTTTTAAGTGCCAGCAGCTTTGTTTCGCGCTAATGCGAGTGCTGTAAGCTGCAAGGAGGCGCAAACGCAATTTTTATATACTTTTATTAAATTTTTTATTTCAATGGCTAACGGCACTTGAAAATAAATGCAAAGCGTTGATAATGGACAGTCATAAATTTTCAACACCAAAAATTTGTTGAAAGAAATATGTAAGGATATGTGTGTTTATGCAGTTGGGTGTTTGTGTGTATATTATTATATATGTGTATATATAGTTGTGTGTATATATAATTGTGTGAGCATGAAAAATTGCATTATTTGTGTTTTCCACTTATATGAACATGTATGTGTGTTGGCATTGCTGGCATGTTTGCTCTTTTTAGCACAAATTTCAGAAAAATACAAAGATCAAAATTTCAATATTTCACTTTTTTATCTCTTTTTTAGCAGCATATTTATTTTTTGTTCTTACTTTCTTTTGCTATAAGCTACGGTGAAACAAACGTGCAAATAATGTTTAAAAAATGTTAAACGAAAATTAGTTTTCAAACTCACATAATTCAAAATTAGTACTTAAGTTCATGCAAAAGTCTTCACATCACTGTTTTTTTTTTACAATTTATCTTACTAAATATTGCTTAACTACTGCAAAGTACATACTAGTGTTTCGTAATTACTTTCTACACTAAATTGGCTACTAGCGTATGCATGGTGTGTTTGGTGAGTTGGCAACACTGTTGCGTTTAGTTTGATTTCATTTATTTAAAGCTAAATTCACTTATTTACGAATCGATTTCATTGCTCTAATGTATGATTGATAAGCGTTTACAATTCACGTACAAATATATATGAATATACAGGGTGCGCCAACTAGGTATACTTAATGGCATAATGAATGATATACACCTTTGGTGAAGTTATTCAAGTAGCGAGTTATTAAATTTCGATAAGTTATACCTTTCAAACTAATACTATGTTCAGACCGACACTTAATCACACGATTTCGGCTGTTGAGTGGTTTATCCCACTAATCTTAAAAATTTATCAAGAATTCGCCATACAAAAATGACAGTTCCAAATCATTGCAATGAATGATTTGAAACTGATCCACGCTTAATCTCTCTGTGCGACTCTGATTTTGCGCAATCTACTTGTCCGCACTGGAAATCTGTTACAGTATCACAGCTGATTTAGACACTACAAAGGGAAAAAATGTAAACAAACAAATTTTTGTAAAGCAATGAATCTAATTTCACCTGAAAATCGACTTAACAAAAGAAAAAATGCATCCACTATTTCTATTATATGGAAAATATTTAAAAAATACGGCTTTTATTTCAGAAGACTATATGACAATCTTTTCTTTTGATAAATGTTAAGCGATGTGACTTCTTGAATGACAATAACAGCTGTTTTTGGATCTTTCTGACGGCAGTGAGAACACTTTTGGGTTATGAAATGCTTAAATGTAATCTTATCTTTTAAATTTTCGGTCTGAACATAGTATAAGATATTAAAATTTTAAACCGCAAATCAGTTTTGAGTGACAGTCTTTTAAAATGTTCGCTCATTTTTAAACGTGTTCTTGTCGACAGAGCATTTTTCGAATTTGCTTGCGTATTTACTTGGAAACAAATAAGCTGATCAATTTTTTCTGCATGTTTTTTAAGTATATACTCGTAGTTCTCAAAACGATGAGTTTTTGATCTAAGCAAAAATCAAAATCGATTGAATAACCACGACCAAAATTTTGTTAAAAATTATAATTTTTTTTAAATGCCACTATTTTGTAAATTTTTATTTATTATCAATCTTAGGTCATTGTACACACAATAACTTCTTTAGGTAAATATTTTTGGTTAGGTTACATCCACGGAGATGGCCGAAATCACCGCGCCAGATGATGAACATTTTGAACGCCGTCTTAGAGACCTCATGTAACTTGAAACTATCCTAGTTTTTCTTTTCAATGTGCTTAAAAAAGGGTTTGACTATTACAGCATTCAAAAAACGAATTTGGCTTATCACTCGGATCAGTTTTGGTTATGGAAATTTACAAAGATCAGCGGAAAAAGATGACATTGACAGGTCATCAAGAACTTCAGCTTTAATTTCCCTTACTTCTTGCTTGAAGGTTTATAAGATCGAACTAGTAATCGTCGGACTATATTTTATTGCTTTAAGCAAGCATTCGGTCTGAAGTCATCGTTACAGCACTCGAGATCTTCCAAAAAATAATAAAACAAGAAAAAACCTATACTACTATGAGCAAAAAATAGTAAGACTTGCTCAGAATTTTAAAATTCTTAATATATTCTTCAAAATCTATGTCGTCCTATTCAAAGTAATCATCCTTGGAACCAATACACTTATGCCAACGTTCTTTCCGAATCCTCAAAACAGTTGTTAAAGTAAATTCTGGAATAACATTCAATGCTCGTAGCGATTCACCTTTAGTGGCTTCAGTTGACTCAAAACGATATCTCCGTCGCGGTCGTTTGAGTTTGCTGAATTGCCAGAAGTCACATGAAGCTAAATCAGATGAATACAGTGGTTGTGGAACGATATTTGTTGAAATTTTGGCGAAAACCCACGAAGAGTTACTGCAGTATACGACGATGCTTTATCGTGGTGCAAAAACCAAGAATTGTCGACTCATAATTCCGGCCCCTTTTTACGAATAGCTTCACGCAAACGACGCATAACACTCAAATGTATTCACTATTAACAGTTTGGCCTGTCGAAGAGAATTCGGAGTACACTACCCCTCGGTAATCGAAAAAAATGTCAACCTTGATTTTTGATCTGCTTTGACGGATTGGGCTCAGCTTTGCCACGATATTCGGTCGATTCATCGTCTGTTTCCGGGTCGTATGCATAAATCCAAGACTCATCGCCAGTAATAGTACGTTTCATGATATCCTGGTTGTCAGAATGCATCGTTTCACAGACGTTAGCGTGACGTTCGTTTAAAAAAACAATAGAGTGATTTTGGAACCAATCGAGCGTTCATTTTTTTAGGCTTAAACGAATTTTCAAAATTTGTTTTTAGTGATCCTTCCCATATTCCAACGATGACAGTAAGATCTCTGACTGTTAATCGTCGATTCTAAAGCACCAATTACTTTATTATATTGGTGAGTTGATCATCAGTTGAGATTGATGGACGTCCTGCATGTTGTTCGTTGTCAGCGCCTGCTCGACCCTCTTTGAATAATTTGTACCAGTCAAAGATACTTGATCGCGAGAAACTATTACCACTGACGTTTTTTCCAGTATTCCGAAAGGAATGGCACCAGAAATTAAACTCCGCACACGAAATTTAATGGAACTTCTTTGCTTAAAAATTTCACTCATCGTAAAAATCGCCGAATGAATGCATTTTATATACTTCCGATAGACAAGCGTATACCAAACACTAATGATTATTTTAATGTGACATTTGGAACAGAAGTCACGGACAGTCATGCCAATAAAGAAAAAATATATATGTGACCTGGTGCACGAAAAGAGGGCTTAGGTGTCAAAAAAAAAGAAAAAAAAAAATGATTTTTTGACACCTAAGCCCCTTTTTCATAGACCAGGTCACATATATAGTATTTCGCTGAATAGATTTTTGGCGAAATTTAAATTAAAAAGTCTTACTATTTTTTGCCCACAGAACACCGAAGCTATATTACCTTTCACAGGTACTTTATTCTATAGCATAAAAGGGTATAAAAAGATATTTTGCTTGGTTCCAATTGTTCATTTTGTGTGGCAGCCGTAGCTATAGTGACCCGATATCGGCGGTTCTAAAGTGAGCAGCTTCTTGCTGAGAAGAGATCATGTGAAAGATTTCAAGACGGTGTTTCAAAAACTGACGGACCAGTTCGCATATATACAGACAGTAGACGGACGTACAGGGAGAGGGTGATCATTTTACATACTTTATAGGTCCTTCGACATTTCCTGCTGGGTGTTATAACCTTCATGGAACACATAATAAGGGTACAAAAAAATAAGGGTATAAAAAAAAACAATTTTGCTAGGATCAATAGAGGTGACCACTTAATCAATTTAGTATTCGAGAAATAGTCCGATTATTCAAATATTCCGAAAAACAAATTATCTTTTTTAAACTAATCTAAAAGATGGCGCACCCTGTATATGCGTATTAAATTGATTCTTTTGCACTTACCCGTATGATTTTCTGATCATGCATTATCTTGCGTATGCAATTCACTAGGAACGTCAAAATCATGCCACCCAAGATTAGACCGAAGACAACCATGATAATGTAAATATGCTCAGATACTTCCGAGGTCTCTTTCTATTATTAAATAGAAAAATAAAATTTTTAAAATTATTTAGGGATATGTAAAGCTAAGTTACATATTTAAAATAAACATAATAAGAAGATTTTTTTATAAATTATATGTAAATATGATATTATATATTAGAGCTGCATGGTCATGTTATGTTATGTTATTAGATTTTTGACCCAGTAGTCCATGTAAACTGTGCGCGTTAACCGATAAACGAATTTTTTTTATGTTCGTGCGAAGTTTGATCTTCGTTTGTCGTTTTGTGTGGCAGCTGCTTGGTTACGTCAAGAAAAGTCTGGAGATTTAGAAATTTGGATTAGAAACACGGTTCATGAGAGCCGTTCATGTACCTTTGTTAAGGAGCTTAATAAGCTTGAAAATCGTTATGTCTATGGATCAACTCTACCGGCCCTTGGTTAATGTTTTGAGTGTGAAAGCTCGAGATCAAAGCTATACTCATACCAATAGACCTGAACGAATTTGTTTGAATGCACAAAAAGCCATCCCACCGAGGCTTATACTCGTATTAAGAGCATGGAAAATTGGATTAAGTGTTGGCATGCCTGTATTGGCTCAAGAGGCATTTATGAAGGCGTTGATAAAAGTT
>JAPZAG010000536.1:0-64806 GCA_027475135.1 Bactrocera correcta
GAACTTGCACAGTAAAGTTAAAGTTACGGCCGATATTTCCGTTAACCATGCGGTGGCGCACAGACATCCACATGAGTAGGAGAATAACAACAACTCTGAGCGTTTGCAGTCCATCAAAAAGACGCCTGAAGTGAAATTTGCGGCTCAACGCAGAGGCATTAAAGGAAATACACTCAGCTGACGTAAAAGTAAAACACGGAAACGACCGCTGCACGCACACACACACACTTGCATCTAGAAATATACAGAATAACACAACAACAACATAACTCGTATGTGTTAAGATGGGCGTACATGAAAAGCAAATGGAAGTATGAACGCGAAAAGCGACGAAATGCAACCATGTGTGTGTATATGTAGATATGTATAAGCGTTTATGCCGGTTTATGCGCAAGCAAACTTCTTCTGAAAATTTGTGGCCGCTTGTTAAGTCCATACGTAGATATATGTATGTATGTGCCTATATTATATACATTGTATGTGCCTGCACTTGCCGATCAGGGTCGTAAATTCCGTTGCAAAACACTCGTTACGTATACGCCACCGGGCACCAATTCAGAAAAGAAGCGCCGCTGCCATGAAACGAACGAAACGCAAGCTAAAAGCAAGCACACACACACACAAGCATATACTTACAAACAGCTATTAAAGCGAGCTATTTGAATACGCCGCCTAGCACAACGTACATACACGCATGTGCCGCACACATGCTTAAGAGCGAACGGTTACAATGTAGTTGTGGCGGCACTGGCACTCAAGTAGCGCTCAGAAGACCAAGACGTACAAATGTGCGGTCGAGGGCATTTCAGCGTCATAAAAAATGAAGAAATTCTACTAAAAGTATGCGAGCGTGTATGTAAATAGCTGCGGTGGCTTTTAATGCTCGCCAGTAGCTAACATAACCCACTGAAATTGGCTGCTGCATGAGCTGCTGTTGCGGTCTGTTGTCGATGATCAAATATATTTCGCTATACTCCACATTAAATTGCTCGCCACAATGGAATTTTTTATGCTTTACTCTTAGATTTTTCCCCTTTTTTTCTGTCCGCCCATCCTTATCAGGGACTGCCGTGGTTGGTCCTTAGCACTTTAGTGTTGGCAGCGGCTAAATGAGCTTTGGGATATGCAGGCAATTCGCAGTGGAAATCATTACGCAAATACGCAGCGACTGTAGGAAGTCTTAACGGTTGATTGGCAAAGCAGGAAGTCGAAATAATTTTCGGAAATTGTGAAATTTTTTCAAAGCTGCCGCTATTTGGTAGCCATTGCTTAATGCGAAGGTAAGGCGAAATCAGTTTAGATTGTTGCTAAGCATTTGATTTTAGTATTGTTTAGTTGTTGCTGTTTGTTATTTGATTAATTTCATTTATGTTATATACCGTTATTGAGTGTTTTATTAAAAATATCAAAAGAGTTAGAGAGAATAAGTAGAGCAAAAGGTTTATTTCTGTAACATTTAAAGCAAAACTGATATTTGTTATACGAAGCTTATAAAGACTGCTCCAAGAAGAGGTACTTTTTCAATAACCTAGAGGATCCTACGTTTTCGAGCCATATTTTTTTAGCGATGAGGCTTATTTTGGCTCAAGCGAAACTGCCATAAACCTGGAGAGATTCAAAAGCTGCTATTTCATGTAGAAAAACAACGATTTGGTGTGGTTTGTTGGTTGATGGAATCATCGATCTATATTTCTTCAAAAATGATGGCAGTGAGAACGTAATCGTCACTTGGGACCGTTATCGCGCCATGATAACCGACTATTTGATGCCTGAAATTAAAGCTCGTGATCTCGGAGACATTTGATTTCAACAAACCAGAGCCACTTCTATTGCAACGCATCAATCAATGGTTTTATTGAAAGAACACTTCGGTGGGCAGATAATTTCATGCTTTTGCGTGGTCAATTGGCCACCAAAATGGTGTGTTATCAAATCCATGAATGGCTGGCATATCATAATAAAAATCTGTTTTCCTGTTGGTATTCCGTTTTGGAAATAGAAAATAGTCACATAGTGATTGTGGATTACGTTCTGTCCCCAAGAACTTGTTAACTTTTTCGGTCTTCTTCTAATTCATGTGGAACAAGACGAGCACAGATCTCAATTCCAATTCCAGATCGTACACAGTTATTCGTATCTTTCAGTGGCAAACGTAAAAAAATCCTTTCAAGGTTATTAAACGTGGTTTTACAGGAGGTGCCACGAAAATGTTACCAAAGTCCATAAATCCTTTTTCATAAACTGTCAAATTAAAGATGCCTGAGATAGTAAGCATAAAAAATACTTGTTGGGTTGATTCCATGATAAAATATTGGTCATGAAAATGTTGTCAGCGCGATGGTTGCTGCTTTTTTTTGTCATCTGATAACAAGAAAAGGAATGAGACCACTTCACAGCGGTATTTGAGTATGTTTGAGCACAAACTGAAAGAGTTTCTTCTTCGGTCATGATCGTCAATGAAACATGAATCTACTGATATATATACACCAAAGACCAAGAAGGAGCCAAAGTACTGGACTCACACAGTGGTACTGCTTCCCAGAAGACGAAGACTGTCCTATCGGTCGGAAAGGTGATGAACACCGCTATCTAGGGAAAATGACCACATAGCTCTACTAGGCCGACGTATTGAACACATTTGGTGAAAAAAAATTTACGCTAACGCAAGACACCGACACATATCTCCGCGGTCACTACGCCCAATTTGGACCATTTAGGCTGCCCCAGAAGCCGTTATTTCCCAATTTGATCTATATGAATTTCTATGCTTCTAAACTTTAAATCAAATGAAGTGAATGATTTTCCTCAGATCTCCTCAAAACGTATATTCCATATAGGTCAAGGGAGTTGGAGCGTCGTCGGATTAAATGTATCAAGCTATCGCGTTTTACTGTCATAACTTACGGAAGAATTCGATCCGATGCTGTTTAAAAATATTCTTTTCCTGAAGTTTAAGAACATTTTGCACAAACTGACTTGCATAATGAAAGACACCTAAGGTTGAGCATTGTCATGAACACAGGGACTAAACCACAATATTCACCACTATTTATGAATCTTGGAATATGAAACCAACATAATTGAAAACGTTACAAACGAACACTCGATTCTTTGGGCCCCTTTCTTTTGTCTTTCCTATATTCGAGGAAAGTAATGACTCCTGCTAGTTATCTATAGTACAACAATCCAACGCAAAATCATTGTTTAATTGGATCGAAGTTGTGATGACCGAATTACGTCAAAGATTGATGTTTTGATATTTATTACCCGCTCAGATTCCATGATTAAGAACCGCTTAGCTATTCTTATTATAAATTAGCAATGATGGACCGAAAGGGCCCTGGCTATGTTCGAAAAATTTTGTATCGTACTGCACGGGCAAGGTGGTCTTCATAAGACGAAGTGCGTAGTTATATGCTTCAGTCAAAAGCTTTGAAGTATTAGATAATTTCGTCTATATTAGAACGAGCATTAAAACCAATAACAATATCATCCTCGAAAGCGAACCACCCTTGCCAACAGTTGCTACTTCGAACTAAGTTGACAATTAAGAAGTAAAGTTCTCTCTCTCTCGACGAACAAAGAGAAAACTCCAAAAGTCTTGCTACATAGTGCAGAGGCATGGAAAATCACAACATGTGGATGAGCCGGCTTTAAGAGAGTTCCAGAGAAAAGTTTGCAGAAGATTTATGGTATTTTGCGCATTGGCAACGGCGATTGCCGGAGGAGTCGGTGGAACGATGAGCTGTACGAGACGGCGAAATTGATTCAAGGGGAAAAGCGACTACGCAGGCTAGGTCATGTTGTCCGTGCCGATGAGTTTCAGTACTAGCCGGTGTAAGCAGAGGAAGACTTCCACTCTGTTGGAGAAATTAGCGGCAGAAGAACCTGGCTGCACTTGATAATTGGTGTCCAATAGCGGAGAAAAGAAACAGGTGGTGGGCTGTTGTTAACGTGGCTATAATCTTGTAAGCGGTTTCTACGCCAGTAAGGTAGAAGTAATCAGCTTCCAAGGCTGTAAAGTTGTTTTTCACAAAACTCTGATTTCATTGACACTGAGACATTTTTCTTGGAAACGGCTAAACCGATTGACTCTAAATTTTCATGACAGTTTCCCTTCTGTATTTGTCGTTTAAATTGATAGAAGTATGAAGATTTTTGATAAAAATTTTCGATTTTCAGGAAATTCAAAACTTTAGAAACCAAACTGTATTCCTGAAGTTTTATAAAACTTTTTTTTTATTAAAAAAAACTTTGTTTCAGCCTTGCAAGTACACCTATTACTGCCCGAAAAACTTTCCGCAACTAAATGAATTTTTAAAATAATGCACGAAAAGGGTCAGGACTGCTAGTTTTTTTGGGAAAGACAAATGTGTATGACACATACACTCACTCACGCTACCAAAAGAAAAGTAGCTGGACACTTCCCTGCACATATGAACTTTTTCGCACATTCACAACCACATACACGCCTTGCATTGATATGCATATATGTGCCGTACTAAAACAAGGTTTAACGAAACAACACACACGCTGCTAAGAAGCTTATGCGAACAATATCCCAAAACGCTTTAAGTGAATTTCGCAACAAAATTTAAGCCAATTATTTCGCACACAAATGAATGGACGCCAGAGTCGTAAAAAGAAAATTGCCAATGTGTGGCTGTCGAAACCTAATGGTGTGTCACACACACCCACACACACCAACATACGCACAGACACACACATGTGTGCACTTCAACGATTGATAAAATGATTACGGATCAGACAAAAGCGGAAAGATGCGAAGACAAATAAAGAGGACTTTACTTGAAAACTCAAAGTCGAATGTCACAAAAAGCGAATGTGTTAATGGCAGCTGAGGGGATATAACGGCATTAGAAATCACATGCCCGAAAGAATCGAAGCAAATACACAAACACACACACAAGCACATGGACAAAGTGGCGATGAACACAGTGCTTGAGAAAAGCATGTGCACACAAATGTCTCTGAATAAGAGCAGTAGGAACGGAGAGTGAGAGGCGGGAGAGCGCAGCAGTGAAGACAATGTGCAAATCTGCCACATGGATAGGGTGTGAAATAATGGCCGAAACAGACAACGAACCAAAGTAAATATGAAGCGATAAGACTGAGAGGGGAAGTGCAAAGACAAGTTGGTCAATAACATACAGTGGTAAAGAGAAAAATGCGGACGGACAAAAGAATTATAAACTAAAATGTGAATGTGAAAATATGTGTATGAAGCGGCGAAGAGAAATCACGACTAACCGTTGATTGGATGTTATGGAAAATTGCAGTACAATACGGCAAAAGAACACACCAAAAACAAAAGAATAAAATTAAAAAAAAAAAAATAAATAAAACAAAAAATAAGTATAACAAACTACAGAAAGAAAAAAGTTAAGGAAAGTAGCAAAAATAAAAAGGAAATAATGTGAAACAATAATGGTTAGCAAGTGAGTAAAACGAATATGCGAGCAAGACATAAAATGCAATAACGATAAAAAGGATAAGCGAAATTGAGTTGAAACGATTGAGAAGGCAGCTGATATGAATGTTAATGGCGGGGTTTTTTCGGACTGTGACTATGCAGAACTGTGTAACGTAATCATTACAAATACAAAGATCACAGCTGTATGACCCAAAACGGGTAGTCGGTGATGACGGACACAATTAAATAAATATATATGTCCTCAAACAACATGTGACAAGGAACGTTCAACTTTATTACGAAAATTCATGTTCAACTTATAGTCAACATAATCGGAGTATTGAGCGTACTATTCGCAACAACATCACCCATCCTAAGACCCACCATTCATTGTTGGATAATATCCGACCGAATGGGCTACGTTCAGTACGCAAGAATATAAAATATAGCAGCCGGAGCAGAGAGTGCACACGAAGATCGCGTGGAGTCGATTCGGTGCCGTTAGCAACAACTCGAACTGACTTATGGATCGGCTGGGCGCATTTTATATGGAGATCTTAAATTAAAAGCGACGTCGCTTCAATATATAGGATATTGAAAATTTGCAAGAAGATCCAACGTTTTCGAGGCAAATTTTATTCAGCGATGGAGGCCCAATTCTGACTTTAATGGGTAAATGGCAAAATTGCCACATTTAAGACAAAGAGCAACCTTTAAGAGATTCAAGAACCACCATTTTAACTCAAAAATAATTGGTTTGGAGTGATGTGTGGGCTGATGGAATCATCGGTCTATATTTCTTCAAAAATGATGCCGGTGAGAACGTAACCGTAATCAATGACGGTCGATTTTGTTCCAAATTAAAGTACAAATTTTTGTGATCTCGGAAACACTTGGTTTCAATAATCGCAATTATTTATTGAGAGAAACTTCGGTGAGCAGAAATTCACGTTTTGGCCGGTCTTGGACCCCAAGATCGTAAGATATCACACCGTTAGATTTTTCTTTGAGAATATGTTAAATCTAAAGCTATGCGGACAATCCGCTTGGGTTAGGTTGGAAAAAAATTCGTCGTTCGCAGTTACCAAGCGAAATGCTCGAACGAGTCATCAAAAATTGGGACTCAAAGATGGGCATAAAAATCGTACCGCGCCAATATTTGAAGGGGGTAAAAATAAAAAAATAAATGCTCAACAATGTTCTTTCGAATGGTAATAAAATTCTCCATTAAATTTTAAGTTTCTGTGTTTTTTCTTTAAAAAAAGTAGGAACCCCCAAATGGATAACTTTCCACTTTTGCGTTTATACAAAATAAGGTCAAACGCAAACTAGTGCTAAAATCTCTAGCTCTGAATGAGCGCAAAACCTTAGCATTTTCCTACAGGGCACTTTGCCCCACACTAGCGCGCATATAACAGCAGTTACCCACGAACGTATGCGCTAAACGAAATGAAATACTTTTGCAAGGCGTTAAACATTTGGGGTTGTCGGCCGATAATACTCCTTCCTACAACGAATACAAGCACTAGAATAGCAATAAAGCGCAATAAAATGGTTGGAAACGGCTAAAGCAACACATCCCGAAACAATAATAAAAGTGTATTCGTTTATGGATGGAACTGTGAAAAATAGATGATGGCAGTGATGGTTCGTGAATATAAAACTCTTTTCAACTATCACCAGACTGGAAATCAATGCAAATAAATCAAGTTTTGAATGTGTTCGTCGAAGCATAAAATGCAGAATTGGAAATATATATTTATATTTTAATAATACATTTTTAAATACTAGAAATAATACATTAAGAATTAAAAAATGACAAAAATAAAAAAAATTTAAAAAAATTATTTGGTTTTCAGTTTCGTAGGTATTTAGGTAGAAAACAAAGCATACTATTTTAATTATTTTAAGAAATTATTCTTTAATAGAAGGTTCAGCAGTGTTTTGCGTTAATACTTAACTTCAGAAGTGACTGCAGCTATACTGCAGCTTATGATCCACGACCAAAGAGACCTTGCAACCCTATACAAAATTATGTTGGCTTAAAGTTTACAACTTTCGATTAATAAATGTTTACCAAACAGTTGGGTTTGATTTTATTATGTTATTAAGGTAGAGCCCGATTCACATTCATACCTAGAAAGTTTCAATAATGCTCTAAATGAAGTTTAACAATTGCTGAATCGACCTGAGCCCATGACTGCTTTTCTAAAGTACAAATATGAGAAACGAGGCTCATTGAGGTAATAAGTGCCGCTAAAACGGGGTAAAGAAAAAAGCTCCAAACGCGGGATAGTCAAAAAGTCTAGCAAGTGTTGAGATGTTTCCACCTCGTCTTCTTACATACAGCTTCTGCAGATGGCGTCTTTTCCCAGCCTTACAGCGTGACGCCAATAGGGAAATTTGTTTGGGAAAACCCCCCAAAACTAGGAGAACTAGGGCAAAGAGATCACTAAGCCTTGCTATCGATTTTGACTAAAAGGATTTTGCGACGAAAATCCTCAGCCCAGTGCTGGTCAAGCTGCAGGGAATCTCAGTTATCTACAAAATAAAACGAACGATAATATGGTCTTATCACGAAGAGACTCGATGCTATTGATAACGATGTTAGGCAGTCTATGACTAACCTTGAATGATCTGTTAACCCAGTTAATAATACTTTACAATTTTATAATTACTAATTTAGTTTTAAAAAAACCCTCGGAACCTTTTTCGATAATGGTTATCCGATAAAATGCAAGGCTTCCGAAAGTAAGTATTTTTAAAAAGGTCTAATTTCTGAAATATTTTGGAACCTCTTTTTATCAACTGGTGACACTTAATTCTTAGGTAGAGTACTTACTGATCTAAATCCAAAACAGAGGTCAAATTGCATTAATCCCACTTAAGACTGTTTAATTATGTATTCGTATTTCTATTCCGAACAGAGTATATTAAGTTTCCCACGAAGTTGGTCACACTATAAGGAAACGTTGAAGATTTTTTTAATTAAACTTACGGTGATGAAAAGCACACCAGTGGCAACATTTTTTGGGGGGGTAATTTTGTAAAGCAATAAATGGGATTACCGCCATGAAGTATTGTAGATGGGTTTGGGCACAAATTTAAGTCATAAGCGATGATTTTTTTTTGATTGAGGAAAATGGGCGCAAATTATAAGAGTATAGTCGTGATAAAAAGGTGGCTGTTTATATTCAACGGGGGTGGGTCTCTTGAAAAAAAGGTACTTTAAAGGACTGGGGGAAAAAAAAAGGAATCTGTCCCAACGTGAAACTAACAAAAGGATTGTTTGGGTTAATAAAAATGATAAGTGTTAAGGATGATTCAAAAATTCTGTTTCTATACGGGTAGGGCGGGAAACACACATTATGGAGTGACATAAGTACGAAGACAGTACGAAGAAGGTTGCGATAAACCTCTTTGTTCGGCAAATGTTCTGCAAAAAAGCCAATGCTGACCCAAAAAATTAAAAAAAAATGCGTTCAGAATGGATGAAAAAATACAAGAACGGGAATTGTGACATGTACTTTTTATGTGACACAATGAGTGCTCAATTTTATGGCCAAGTTATGAAAGATGTTCAGTTCCGGCTCTCTAAAAGCACTTTTCTTATATTTCGGAGGCAATTTTGTCATGCTTTCCAACAATAAAATTGCAAACTAAACATTAATAAGAATTATTTTTTTTTCAAAGCTCGAAAAAGTGTTTGAGGTTTTTCAGGTTGATTTGGGCCGGGTAACTCCCCAGACCTAACTCCAATTGAGCACTTATGGCACGAAAAAATCAAGCTGAATCGATTTAGCTACTTCTGACTGTCTGTCTTTATACTTAAACTGTAACTAGAGGGTCAGTTTTCAAGATATCGATGTGAAGTTCTGCACATGTCTTCTCTCACAGAGAAGCAGCTCATTTATCAAAACGCCTGTTATCGGGTAACTACGGAATATAGCTGTCATATATAGTGACCGATACTACTCAAGTCCTGTTATGGAAATTTTTTTTATCTGTAATATGTGATCAATTTCTGGGAGTCTCATATCCCTCACGTGTCTGCTAGACTGCCGTGCATCTATAAAGGGATGACAGCGGCCTAATTCTGGTGAAGGCTGAATTTATTTGAATTGAGTTAGGTCAAAGTTACGCGCAAAGTTTCACAAATCTTAGACAAATTTGTTCTCTGGATAACCTGTAGAGAGGCTCAAAAGATTTTATCATTCTTGCACTTTAAATGGAAGTAAAGGATTATTTTAATTGACATGGTCTTTACTACACAAATTTCTAGAACAAATCAAGTTGGGATTCCAAGGCTAACAGCGCTTTTAGCACATTACTAAAAACGTTTATAGGACATGAAAATTACAAATAAGTTTGTGTGGCCTCCCCATTACTACCACATTGATATATTCACGGCTGCAGTGACATTATTGAAATCGACGAATAATGCAAAACATAAATGCAAGCTAGCAATTTCTATTGTTCTTGTTGTTGTTGCTATTATCTTGCATCCCTCCACCTAATCCCTTGCAAATGCGAATAAGCAAAATCATTGCATCCATATTAAATGGAGAGCTTAGCAAAAGCAAAAAATAAAGGAGAGGCGGTAAGTGCATTGTATGCTAATGTAACAACTGCGTTGCCAACTGGCTTAGCTGCATGCAGTCACACACACATATAGTACATACAGTTACATTTAGTCATAGTTAAAGCTAAATGTAAAGCTCTGGCTTTGCTTGTGTGTTGGCATCTGCATAAAATGCATTTTGGCTTATGCCAATGCTTTGCTAAGCTGTTGTTGTTGTGCATGCAGTGCTTTGCAATGCTGGCAAATTAATTTATAAATGCAAATTTTATTGTGTTTGCCATTTTTGCATGTAAACATTGCATTAAGATGAAATGTGCAATATAATATGTAGTATGCGATATCCAAGTGAGTTAGTTGACATGTAACACTACTACATACTCACACACATGGATATTTTAAAACATTGCTTTTCAGCGCAGCTTTTAAGCTATGGGAAAATTAGCAACTGTTCGAGACAATTTCAGTCTGTCTGCAATTCAATTCAAGCTGCAAATGCAAGAAATTCGTATGTAAACTTGGGAGAGCTAAGAGCGCTGCTTTCAAAGCCAGTTTGGTGAGGTGAGACATATGGTGTGTGCATTTTCCATTCGTTTGCATGGCGGAATTTATATATGTTAAGTTTATTTCTGAAATTTTGAACAACTTCGTCTTCTAATTCCATACCAACAAGGGATTTGAGGACGAGTTGAAGCGGCTGGAGCAAAGGTGCAGTGAGCTTTATCACGCCTGAATTGAAATTACTAGGGAGGGTAGGAGGTCAGTATTCCTTTAAAACTCATCATCGAGTCTAGCTCAGTCTAAGACCCTAAAGTTTCTTTCAACAGAAGTGTTGTCATAAGGTAGCAGTAGTGTACTTTCCGAAAATAGCTTTTCAGAGAGGATGCATTCACTCGATGATGACACTATACTAGTTTGAGTTTCTAATGTTTTTTAAAAGCTAGTCAAAAAGCATGATCTCAGTAGCAAAAATCACTTCTTCTGTATTAAACCACAGGAACCGCCGAAAGCTCAAGGTCGATATACTGAAAACTACAAGGCCGACTACAAGGACTTACCCCAATTTCAACCCCCTAGAAGCGAGTCGGTACTTCATGTTTAATCCCCGTTAGGTTGGTAAGGATTAGCTAAGTTTTCGTCGACTTCATCCAACGGTAGGCCCAAGAAACGAGCTGTTTCGTGGGGGTCGGACCAAAGGGATAAGGGTGTCAGATGAGTGGGGTTTGTGGGGCATGCAAAGAGGTGGCCAGTGTCATGCAGAGACTCATTGCACGGGGGGCATACATTATTACATATGTCGTGGTCTATTCTGGATAAGTTGGAGTTTAACCTGCTACAGTATCCCGAACGAAGCTGCGCAAAGGTCACCCTCGTTTCTCGCGTCAACTTGAGCTCTTTGTCTGCAATGAGTGGTGGTGAAGGTGTTGACATATTGAGATATTGACGATTGACATATGGTTCCACTGTGAATGGCGGTCAGTGCTTGTCGGAAGATAGTTGCGTTTGTCTGATGTTGTCGACGTAGTTGAGGAATGACCTCGTGACTCTCATAGGAGGCGCTTCCGTTACAAGCAGGTCACTGCAGGGATGATTTCTGTGAAAGCACCAAGAAGGGAATGTTTGGAGAGGAGTTCATTATGCTCCTTATCTGGAAGATACGGCCCTTACTATGGAAAAAGGGAAAAAAACATCATGAGGCATTTTCGTAGTCTAGAGTGCAGCCTGGAGCTTCCCCTTTTGCCGATCACTGCATCCAGGCGACCATATTGGTGCGGCGTATTTAAGAACCGACCGCCGATTCCCTTGTAAGTTTTTCCTTGTCCTTTCTTCATGTGCTGCCGGCTAGCGACTTGAGCTTTTTGTTGCGGCTCTGTACTTTGTAATCGCGGTTGTATGAGAAGTGAAGAAGCACTCATAAAATTTAAAGATTATTGACAGTCGGAATCTTGACAGCATCGACTGTAAATATGGTCGCTGTGGATTTATTAAGAAAGAGTATTAAGTTCTGTACAGGGGGGAAGCGAGAAGGGTCAGAGAGATAGCCGTTTGCCTTTGAACACATGTCATCGATTCCATTGCCCGACTTCAATAGCGTGCAATCATCAACGTACAAGGTTATAGACTCGGTACTTTAGCCTGGTCTTTTGACTCACATGAGTTTCTCATGTGCTGGCCAACAACTAAATTTTTTCCCGGGTATGAGATTATTATTTCTCCAAGTGAACTGTAAGATTTCATCAGAACTACTTTCTTTTAGAAAAAGTTGAACGCGCCGCAATTGTCGGTTTTCTTACTGACACTGAACAATAAACTCAAGTACGATGCGGATCTATTATTGTTAGTTAGCCTTTCGCCAACGCTCTAGGCACTTTTTCTATACAACTCAGATTTTGATAGACACAGACTGAAATATCGGAGTAAATGTACGGCGAACCTAGCGATGTGGCTGGGATTAATACTAACGCCTGAAAATTTATGGATGATGAAATCTTAAAAAATTTTTGTATACATTTTTGGAAAAGAATTACAATATTTCGACAAGGTGTTCTACATGAAATCGCCGTGATCTACATTGAAAGGATCAGAGTTGGAGCAGCAGATTATCGCAAAAGACCTGAATGAGTCCATAGATCGGGGGACAATTGGGCTACAAAATAAGTTTCGCGGGCGATTTTCGGGGTAAAAACGGAAAGTAACCGATTTTCACAGGAAAATTTTGATCAGTGATGAAGCCCAGTTTTGGTTTAGAGAGTAAGTTTTTGGGTTTGGAGCCATTGTTGAGGTTTCGTTATGGACTTATTCGAAAAGTCACTGGTTTCTTTTTTGCAGAGGGATTCATAGTTCCGTATTTTACAAAAGTTAAAAGGGCGGACGGGGTTGGGGCTTTCGGGAACAAACGGCACTACACGCCATACAGCTAACGAAACGGCCAGTTTATTGAAGGAAAGTTTTGGTAAGCGCATTACTGCGAGTCGTTGGCTGGTGTCGTGGCCTAAAACATTATACGATTTAACGCCACTGGACCATTTCTTGTGGGGTTATTGGTGCAAAAGTGGTCGAAAATTGAGCCTTCGGTTGGAATTTGTTCGAGCCTGTCATTTGTCAGAAATCATTTGTGAAACAAAATGGCAAACCCTTCATCTTTATAATAAATCCAAATTTTTGGTCATAACATTAAATTATATGCGTTTTATTTTTACTTGAAAACCTTAAATTCAAAAAAAACACCCTTTATTAAGAAACACTACCAAATCATTGCTTTCTTGATAGCAAAACCTTAAGTTATGTATGCGCGTATGAAAAGTTTTTCAAGCGAAATAAATCGTTTGTCTTATAAATGAAATATCTGCATGAATCGAGTACTCAGATTACGTACAGAAATCCGCAACTTTTTAGCTCTAACCTCAATATCGAATTATGTACATTCAGGCACTTTTTGTGTTAACCAACAGATTTGCAAGTTGATATCGAAATGCGCCAACTAACTAACTAACTGGTTTATGGACAGCTGAACGAACGGTACCTGCGATAGCTGCATGCGCGATTGCCCAAGCAGTGGCTGACCTGTGGCAACAACGTTCGGAATGCAATCTCGTTATGCTACATGCGAAGAAGAAGGAGAAAAAAAAGCGAAAAAAACACACACACGTCACAAATTCACAAATCAAGTTTTGTTGCGCTGCAAAGCTGTCGAACGCGTCGCTGCCGTCAGCCTTGTCGCTCTGTCCGTCTGTCAGCAGCGGTACGCGTTCGGGGCACTAACTGCTATCGATTGGTTGCACCAACAACGCTGCATAAACGCTGCTGGTGGCAAGTTGTAATGCTATTTTTGCGGATTTTTGTTTTTGTAATGCAACTCACAACGCTCCGCTGCCGTCACGTCACCAAAGTTCGTGCGCGGGGCGCATATCTTATTTTCTCTTTTTGCTGATTTTGGTTTTGGAAAAACACCAGCGCTTTTCCATTAATTTCGTACTGTCAAATTGTCGTAAAAATGAAAAGAAATTCGCGCTTGCATATTTTAGGCTAATGTATTAGCAGTGATTGCACCTGCTTGCCGGCGGCGCGGAATAAAACAAACGAAAGCCAGAGTTGCAGACACGTTCTCGAACAATGATGGCAAAAGCAGTTGTCTAGTGTCAAATGTCAAATGCCGCCAGCGGCTGGCTGTCAATTGTTATTGTGACTCTGCTGCGCTCTTTCGGTAACTGATTACTGTCTACGGCATTTTTGTTGGCGTGATTTTTTACCGTTAAAGAGTCAAGCAGTCGCAAAACGTGTGTGACTTTTGTATGTGGATTGAATAAGTTGATCAAATGCAATCAGTTGACAAGCGAAGGTCTTCAACTGAGTGTGTCTTTAGCTGTCTGTGACCTTGGTTTGAGGTTATATAACGGTATTAAGCGATTTCTGGTGAGTGTTCTATTCGCTAGTGTACAGACAAGCTGCCAAAATGATATGATTAGACTGAAAAGCACACACACATTAACAAAATAAACATTGCTAAGCGCAATTATTTCATATATCTCCTGCGTTCTACTCTAGAACAAAGGATTCTAGCAATTGCAAGAAGCTGGCTGACGACAACCGAGATTCAACTCGGCCCCCACTCCGATGTGAACGGATCAAGGGTACCAACTTTGGGAAGCTTATCTTCTTTGCAGTTGCCGGCAATTCCGCTGTGACCAGGCGCCCAAAGGTGTTTGATGATGAAGTACTTTGATGTTATTTCTAGTGCGGACAGACACTACTTAACTAGCTTTGAGGGCACAGTTAGTAATCGCAGCGTTAGTATTGCCGCTGTGCTGTCGGAGTGAAAGCTCATCTTCTTTAAAGAGGCTGCTGCACATCGTAGCAGTACATTATTTTTCCTTTTTCAAAGAGCCCCCTCAAAAAAAATTGGCAATCCAACCTTCACTCCTATCATTGACCAGGATCGGCTGTGAGAGGAGAAAAAAAGCCGTTACGAGAAGCCTCTGCCCTATAATAACCAAGTTTTCTGGAATGCAGTTTAAAGGGGGGGGAATTTCGTGATTTCCTTGCTCTGACCCCTTCATATACCCAGCTTTTCTGAGCAATACACCGGCCGGCAACGTTCACCAGGGGTTTTGGTTAAAATTAAGTGCTACTGTATGTGGTTGTGGATGGATGGATTGAATGTATTTTATTAGTTTTTGGGCAGTAAATATATATTTTGTTATTTAATCCCATAAATCTTTGATCTCAGAAAAATTCAAGAAGTTTGTAAAATCCTTTTTGCCTCTTAAAATTAAGTAAAAACACTCCTAAAGCCACGAAATTTTTCCTTTTTTGCTTGTTTTTTCTGACGTGAGAAAATTGCATTGAAATCGCTTGAAATGTGCGGTAAATGTTCACAGCGATTGTCACGCTTTCTAAGCGCAGATAAAACTGCAGATATGACCGTCATTACCTGACACTTATTGCAACTTACATGAACGTGACCAATTGTCGATAGATTAGAGCGTTTCCAGCTTCGCTTTTGTTTTTGTTTATATGTACATACATACATATGTATGTACTGATAGAGATACTATGCTGATGATGGCGCAAATTTACTTACCTGAAAGAAAGAGAAAAATAAATTTCAGTTTAGAATGGAAAATTTGATACTAAAAGTGAAATATATTCAAATATTTAGAATTATTTATTTATTTATATACAGTTTATGTCACCTAAAGGAAGTTAAAGTAATAAATAAATATTTGGAAAACCATTTACTCGAGTTATCAATTATAAAAGTAGAAAAACATAAGAAATATTAATGAAATATCAATAATTTTTTTTTCGTTAAAAGTGAGGTTGGAAATGGATTATGTGTTAGTTCTGTTCATATGGAGCGTCGAAATAGACTTAATAGCATCATGTTATTTATAAAACCCATTTTCTTGTTTTTAACCCACCATACTTATCTTGCCATAATTCTGTTTCAGTTCCTTTTCCTTGAATAAATTTTTTCTCTTAGTTTTTAAATTTTTTTTCCCTGAAAGGGGTTTAACTTTTAGATTTTTCACCCCAAAAAACTGGGCCCTTTTTTATAAAATCAGAGTTGAGTATCCGATTTACCATTCCTTGTCTTGTTTCCGCTTCCGTTTCGTTAATACAACGTCCCCCATTTTTGAACCTTTTGAAATTTTGAAACCCTTTTTTTTAAAAGGTTTTGTAACGGCCGAAGGACCCCTATAACATTAGGCCATATAAAAGAAGATCAATAAGTTCTCTATAAAAACTTTGATTTTACTGTATTACCAAATTTGGATAATTTTTTCTAGGGCAAAAATGTTTCCGGAAAATTTTCAGACGGTTAACTTAACATATCTCCCAAAAAAATAACGTCGGAATCAAGTTTTTGAGGACAATTTAATTTTACAAGATTTTCACGAAATTTGGTATATATTATTTTCTAAGGCAAAAGTAAACTCTAAGAAATTGTTCGACGGTTAACTTAAATATATTCCATCAAACTAAATAGTTATAATAGAAATCACCCTTAATTTTTTTGAAGAATTAACTTTTTTCTTTTTTTTTTTTTTTCTTTTAAAAAGGGTTTTTTAAAATCTATATTTTTTTCAACAAGCCCCCTTTCCCTCTCTTAAAATAAGGGGAATAATCCTAACCTTTACAAATTTCTTTGCTTTATGGAAAATTTCTCAAATTTCTTGGATTTTGCAATGCACTGCGGGGTCAAACTTCATTTTGAGTTTTTCGAAAAATTTTTTGTTTAAAACATTTTATTAATAAAGGGGTTTTTAAAAGAAGCGAGGTTTAAAATCTTTTAAGGGGGAATATTTCGAGTTTCACAAAATTTATTTTTTTATTTCTTTTAATTTCTATAACGTTAGAAATTGTATTTCGGAGATCACCTTGAAAACTTGGCTCTCGAGGTAGCTAGATAAGTCCGTCTCTCAAAGGTTTTTCCCAAGCGTGTTGTTGAAGTCTGTTGGCAATTTTCTTTAGAACTACTCAACCGATTGAAAAAATTTTAACCGTCTTTGAGAACAATTTAAAAAGGGTTAACTAGGTTTTTTTTTTGTATAACAAAATTATTTGAAAAAAAGTGTGGCAAATTTGCATTTTTTTTTTATCTTTCATTTAGAGATCTTGAAAAGTTATCCTGCTAACCGGGGGATATTTTTTCCAAACCTCCAAAAGACCGAGCTTAAAATATATTTTTAAAATTTCAGAATTTCTTATTTATTTTTTGTTTATTTTTAATAAAAAAAATTCAAAAACTTTAATTTTTTTTGGAAAAAATTTGAAGTTGTTTTTTATTGGGAAAAATTATATAATTGTATAATAAATAGAAGCACCCAGCGAGAGTTTAAGGAAAAAATCAACTTTTCAATGCAAAAAATAAAAATTTCGTATTTGTGCTCACATACTAGAACGTTTTTATTGTAATTTTAATTTCAAAATTATCACTACATCAATCTATCAACGGATGTAGAACAATTTCCGTTAATTTATTAACAAATTGTTGAGCCATCAACGCTGCTGCCAAAGCAATGCAATTGTCATAATTACTCATACGCAGTGGCAGACTGAGGGAGTAAGCTCAACGGGTGCATACAAAAAACAGTTATAGAGCATAGTCGTTGCGATTTTGAGCGGGTGTTTGTATGTGCAAAGCTTTCGACAGCGGAATTGCTGCTGCCTGCACTGACCCTTAGCCCTTCATATTTTGTTATCCTGTTAGCTGGTCAATCATGGTGGTCATTTGTTGGAGTAGGAAAGTGAGTATATTGGTGCTATGTGGAACCATATTATATGCGCTATATATACCATATGAGCGTATATATGCTATATGTATATATCGGCTATGTAACCATGGCGTGTCAGCAGCAGTTTGCCAAAACAAACAATTTTCAGTGTCTGGCAATCCATTGCCGGTGTGGCCCATTAATTAATGAATGATGAAGTGATTTATGAATATGCGCCAGTAGTGCCATGGCAGGTGAGATAGTGAGAGAACCATATAGAGAAAATATGATTGCCGTACAGAGTTTCATATGCACATGTATATGTGCATATAAAATCAATACACACATTATTACATATATCTTCTTCTTCTTTTTTGGCGTAGACACAGGTTATGCGGTTCTATATTTTAAAAAATAGGGGTTATATTATATTTTAAAAACTTTTATCTAAAAGATTATTTAGGCACACAACAACAACAACCATACTATATTTTATGTGTTTTTGTGTGATTTTTTATTATAAAATCAAAATTATTGTCAAAACCCTTAAACTTTCGATCATTTTTTGTCAAATATATCTAAGAGGATCGTGTGAAAATTTCAAGTTGATCTGTTAAGCCTTTTCAGTATTTGATGAGCTGCCAGAATACATACATTCTCGTACACACTGTCGGCACAGCAATTACGTGTTGCTCGCAAATTACCATTGTCCGTCTGTTGGTTGGTTGGTATTTTATCACACTTAAAAACAAATTTCGTTAAGTTCCATTTAAATAACCATTTTTCACACGCTATTTAAACGCACAAACACACACACACATACATTTTCACATACAAAAAAAAATTTTGCAAATACGTCCATATGTATATGTAATGGCCAAGCACTTCGCTGCCACTTGTCGCCACTCGGCTGTAAATCCAACTGTAATGACAGTTTGTCAGTGCAATTTGCCGGCGGAGTAATTGGAGTGAATTTTTATTTCACCTTTGCACGTGAAAGCATGTGAAAAGTGCAAAAAATGTAAATTGTAAAATGTTAGGCTAATTAGTTGCTTGTAACAGCAAGAAGAAGAACAAAAGGATTTATGGCTAAACACGCTAAGTGCTGGGCGCTGAGTGAAGGCAGCAAGTCGGTATATGCCTGCTTAGTTGTCGCAATAAGAGTGTTTGTGTATAGGACGAGAGGGAACGCTCCGGAATTATAAAAATTCAAACATGCCACAGCTGCCTTATTAGGTAATAACACGCATGTGTAGTGTTGACTGCAGAGCCTGCTAATGGCTTGTTGATTGCAAAATGAGGCAGATATCAAAATCAAAAGTGTCTAAATAAAAAAGCTCTTGAATAAAAATGCTGATTTTTTCATAAACGGTTACTACGTTAACGGATGCAATAGAAATTTTTCATATTTGAAAGGATTTTTAAAGTTTTTTTTTTTACTATTCAGTTAGTTTCAGTTCGATTTCGATCGGCTTAAATGATAAATAATCTTCATAAACGCTTTAAATTTTCAACATCTTACATTGACATTAATCTTCGCTTTAATAAGACTAGAAGGTTGCCTACATCTTGGCGCAATATCAAAAAGTTATGTTAGCAAAGTCGCCTCATTCTGGACGATCTTCGATCTCTTCAACGGGGTGGCAAGCAAGACAGCTCGAGTTCTTAAGTTTAATATGCGAAAAAGTCAACAATCATCGGAATAGAGGGGAAAAAAGGGTTCTCATTATTTTTTCCAAATTCGGGGTTTGATGCTAGTAAACTGAAATTGCCAATCCGATAAAAACAAAATTCACTGACGGAGCTGAAGGCCATCCCAAAAAGTATTTATAAAAAGTGTTTCGAGGACTGGAAAATCTTTAGCATAAGTGGTGGTGTGTTATGTCTGGTGCGGATTTGAAGGTGAGAAAATAAATGTAAATGAATGATTAAATATTTTGCATTTTATTAACAATTTCCTAGTATTTTTTTGTAGCAATGTATAAGCTTTTATCTTACTTGGTTATTCTTAGGTTATACTCCGTTGGGTGAACAAAAATGTTACCCTTTAAACCGGCAAAGAAGGTCTCACTTCTTAAATACATTGTGTCTAAATAATTTTTATGTCGCAGCTAGAGTTGTTTATTCATTTTTATTATTATTTTTATCACTACTTTTTGAACCTCTTCTTGTGAAATTTTATTTGAAAAATTCACAATAAAAACAACAACTTGCAAAATAAACATTCCTTGTACTAAAGGCAAATTTAAAAAAGTATTTTAAGGTCAGCAATTATTTAAAACGAATACCGAAAAACCTACAAACAAAAGCGCAAAAGTAAATTTGGAATGCAAAACATCGAGAAAAATTGATTTTAGCGAAAGTTTGAGGTTTGGATTAAACGGCAAAAACTACAAAATTCCAAACAACGTTTTCACCATTTTCCACAAATGAATATAACGGTGTTTTACGACTTTTTACGACTTGAATTTGATTTTTTACCGCAATTCCCTAACATATAGCTTTATTTGCATACTAGTATGTGTGTATGTATGTACTATGCATATAGTTTTGCATGTGTGAAGCGCGAAAAACAATAAATTTTTACAGTTTCGCTTTTATTTCTATTTATTTAGTTCCACATGCGCTTACCTTCTACAAATCCGTTTGCATTTATTGTTGTACTTTAGATGGGAGTGTATATGTATGAGTGCATATGTATGTATGTGAAGTGTTCAGTATTTTCAGATTAATATTTTTTGCAAACGCTTCCCGCCCCACTTTAGCGTTTAGCTGCCTTACAAACTGTATGATTGGAATCTTTTGTATTTGTGGAGGGTATAACGGTGCAATTTGAGGTTTTTTTTTCTCGTTTTCAATTCAAAGCGGAAATTATTCTTCTATAACTAGCCTTATAAATCAATTTCATAAATAACAACTTTTTTAGCTACTTTTTCATTAAAATTCAGCTTTATATTCACCGATCTTCGAAATCACCTAATCATTAATTTTATTTTTTTTTTTTGTCCACAGAAATATTAATTTATATGAAAAAGTAAAAAACTATTTGATTTCCAGAGTGGCAACACTAGTTTTAAATAATAATTTCCTACACCTTGCTGAATATCCCAACAGCATGTACGTATAAATCCTGCAAACTAATACCCTTGAACGTCACATGTCGTGCATTTGTATGTAGAGTACGTATGTGTGCCTGTAGATCTCCGTAAGCATAGGAATTCAAGTGTAAGCCAGCATGGCGGTAACGAACAAATACCCGTTACACTGGTGTGCATAACATAGCATAGCGAATAATTAAACTGAGCTGCACACAACACCGACAACATACATACATACACAACACACATACAGAACACAATGCAACAAAGTGGAAATGTTGTTATATATTTGCAGTTATTCATCATTAAATTTGTGGCTGGGTGAGCACACGTGGATAAGTATGCATACGGATATATGAATGAAATAAAATCTTTACTTATGGTACATACTATATACTTTAAATATAGTTATTTACGCATGGATTACTTTGATTTATCAACTTTTGATGTTTTAAGACATTTAAGTCTGCTTAAAGAGTTGAGCCCCAGGATTTTCAAACAAATCCAGCTCTTAGCAGCTCAATGTTCATCGTAGGGTCCTAATAATATTACAAAATTCATAAAATGGAATGAAATTCCTTAAGTTTAGAACAAATTGTCAAGGCGAAGCTTTTTGAAGGCTTTAAATTAACTTTGTTTAGTTTTAAAGTGCGATCCATTTCGAGATTCCGTACACAAAAAACTTGAGATTTAATTGTAAATACTTAGTATCATTCGAAAGAATGGGTTATGTCTCAGATGGTCCATTCGTTGAGTCCAGTCTTCGATGCCTCGTTCGAGCATTTTGAACGGTAACTGGCGAATGACACGAGTGATGTTTTGCTCCAAGGCCTGAAACGAAGCGGAATTACTCGCATAGACTTTAGACTTTAAATATCCCACAAGAAAAAGTTTAACCGTGTGATAGTCCACGATTTTAGTGGCCAACCGATGAGCCCGAAACTTGAAATTATCTGCTCCCTGAAGAGTTAGTTATAGTTGAGAAGTTATCTCAATAAATCCATTGATTGATGCGATATGTGGGAAGTGGCACCAGTTTGTTGAAACCAAATGTCGCCGAGATCATGAGCTTCAATTTCAGGATTCAAATAGTCGGTAATTACGGCAAGAAAACGGCGAATCTTCCATTAATAATAGCAATCTAGAGATCTTCATAAGATTACTCATACATGTAAGGTCCACAACATTTACCAAACGAATGGGAACATAAACATTTTGATCGCCTCTAATGCCAGTTTCGCTGACATATACTTTCCGATAAAAAACTTAATAGATTTTATAAGTATATATTTGTATGTACGTCCAACTCTTCTTCCTTCGGCAAATCCAAAAATGTCCTATACATCTCTTTTTCTTTTTTTCTCATCTTAGTAATATCTACTATAGTAAAATATGCACTTTGGCAGTTAATGTCTAAATTTGGTTAAACTTTTAAATTTGCTCCGATGTTGAAGCCGAAAAATAAACTTTGGATGTCTTTTATTGTCACTGTCACATGTTGATTATGTACCTATATAAATATTTAAATCATATGTCCCAAAGCTACAGCCTTTAATCTAACCTAACCTCTACGTTATTTCACGCTACCTCGTTAGGTGAAACTCATTGTTTAATATTAACCGATTCCAAGTTCCAAATGGTGTAAAACTCGTTTACTAATACAACTTAAGAGATCACTGCTGTATACTACTTAAAAATAGGGTGGTTTGGGGAAGGGTTCTTCATGTTTATCCGCTGATTACTTTGGTTTGCAACAAAACTTATTCTGAATAATCAAGTATATTACCATACAAGCACTAAAGAGTAGCTCCTATCTTGCAGGTAAAAGTAAAAGTCTGCCTGACTCCAACAGAGTTTTGGAACTATACAAATTTTGAAAGCTCGTTTGGTAAATGTACAGAGCTTTGCAATTTCTCTTCCAGAACAGTTATTTCTGGGACGAAGGGAAGAAATATATTTCAGACATAAAATTATACGAGTATTATTTACATGAAGATTTTCTGGCTCATTTGAGAATTCCTCTCCTTCTGATCTACGTCTTGAAAGATTCACCAACATTGTGTAAAGCAATGGAACTCTAGTAGACTCAGATCTATTTGCGATATAAATCTATAGAGAGAAAATGATGAAATCTTATACTTTTAAGCAGTTTTTCTGGAAACCGTAAGCAAAACAATGTGCAGCCGATACAAGTTTTATATAGATATAAAATTTTCCAAACCAAAATGACTGTTTTGAGAGCTAAGATACGCTTCCTCTTAATTTATTTCTAATGGTCAAATTATGTTCACAGATCAAAAAAAAAATATCATAGAAAATGTTAGTAATATCGCCTTAAGATCGATAAAAACAGACCACTTATTTTTCAATATCTCTAAAAAATTTCTCCATTGCATATATCTGTGTAAAAACTTTACGTTTGTTTGTATTTTCACAAATCACCCACGATTTGAACGATTTGAACTCCATGCGTTCGAACACTTTCAACACCTTTCCGCCTGAGCACCTACAAACACTCGAGACACGACAAAAGCTTGTCTGCTTAACTGACAGACGACCATCACCTGATGTTGTGGCATGTGTGGTAAACACGTCTATTTATGTGCGCTTGTTTATCAATGCAACTGACAGCTCACAGCTTGATGCTACACTTGCGTACTTCAGCAGCTCGCACTCACACATTAGAGTGCACATACATACATACTTACATATTTACCAGTCTAGAAGCAGCAGTTAGCAGCAATTGTATCACCCGCAGCTATGCTTGAACTTTTCTATGCTTTTCCTTGTTTTTGCTGAACTTGTTAACTCGGTATTATGACAAGACGAGATTATGTGATGTGAGCAGATTAGTTAGTGTTAATTAAAGAACGAAATAAAAATAAATAATGTACGGAAATACTTAGGTTGAATGCGGGGTGAAAAGTTTATAAAAAAAATATTATAAATTTATGTTTATGTAGCGGTATATTTTACACTGTTTAAGCGCACAGTTAATGCTTACAAACTTCATGTACTTCAAGGAGAGGAGTATTTGGTTCCTCGAATCTTGCATCGAGCCTCTTTTAATTCAATATTAAGTTTCTTTTCAACTGCCCAACAACGGTTATAAAATGAATCTCTGCTTAAGCTTTCAAACAGTCGACACATATTTATCAAACTACAGAGCACCATGGCGTATGAGTAGTCTATAGTAATATTGTAAATAGAAAAGATGTGAATGTTCGTTTGTTTGAATTCTGAAACTGAAAAATACTTGGCGGATTTGAAAAACTCTTTCACCTTTCGGAAGCTCAGACAGGTAAGGGATCCTAACTGAAATGTCAATAACATAACTCAAGGTGTAAAAAAATTTAATAAAAACTTTCTAACATAGCGAGCACTGCGAGTAATGTCACTTATGTCACTGTCGGGTTCAAGGGCTAAAGGGCTTCTAAGTAATTTTACTACTCTGAAAAAATATAAAATCACTGATATTTGATATACTATCTCTAACTCATTCACTCAGTGGAATTCATTTGAAAAAATCGATCGATCTGGTAAAGGCATTAAATATCATAGATATGCTGCTTGTAATGTTCCAAAATCGAAGACAAAAAGCTGAGAAAGATTTTTGTTCCATTTATTCAGGCTCGAAAAAAAACTGCGGCAGTACTGAAAGTTGAAGAAGAAAAACCAAGAATTTGCGGCCGGCAAACAAAACGCGAAAGTTTGCGACGTTTAAAGTTCAAAGGTGAACTTGGTCACTGACAGTGCCCTTGGGGGCAAAAGGAAAAGTCAACACACAACAAGTTGGAAACGTTGAAGAACAGCAATGTAGGCCTCTACCCCATAACTCATAGTTTTATTCGCCTGCTCTGCACACTTTCTGTGACAAATGCGAGCTCTGCACGCTCTTTTTCGCCGCATAAAAACTTGAGTGAGGACGATAGGTCTTCAAGATAGATTGATCGCCCTGGCATTGCGGCACAGGCTTCATGACATTGAAGTCACCGCAGAAGAAGTTCTCGAAATGGATGTCCGTAATCGACTCAAAATGGGTTCCTTTGACCACCGATTTTGTTTTAGGGTGACATGAATAAGGCGGCTGTTGCAACACGGCCCTTGAGAGGCCAAATACTGGGACACGCTGAGGGCGGTATGGCACGGCGCGTTGTCGTGATGAAGGATCCAGTTACGAGCGATGTCTGGGCGCACCCTGTTTACTCCTTTTCGCAATCTTTCCAGTACTTGGCAATAGTAGACTTGATTCACAGTTTTCCCCCGTGGACCGAATTCTTTGTGGACGATTCCACGGCTATCCAAAAAGGCAATAATCATAGTTTTCACCTTCGACTTACTCATGCGAGCTTTTTTCGGGCGTTTTGGTTTCCGGATCGTATTGGAAAAACCAGCTCTCATCGCCTGTACTAACTCGATCAAGCAGCGTGGGATCGTTTTCCACTTGTTCCAAACAAACTTCTGCTACGGTCATTCGATGCTGCTTTTGCTCCTCAGAAAGGTTCTTTGGAACCTCACATAACTTTTTCATCCCAAAATCTTCGGTTAAAATTTGTCTGACTGTTTCACGGTTCGTAGTCAGTTCCGAGGCTAACATTCGAACTGTTAAACGTCGATCTGCACAGATTAATGCGCGAACATGCTGCGCATTCGCGTCAGTCCGCACCTCGACTGGTCTCCCACTCCGAGCCTCGTCTTCCACGCTTTCACGCCCCTCCTTAAAATCTTTGTGCCATCGAAACACCTGGGCACGACTAAGAGAACTATCACCATACACTCTTACAATTTTAGCGTACGTTTCCGAAGCTGTTTCGCCCAATCTGGCGCAAAATTTTATCGCGACGCGCTGCTTTCCATTTCGTTTTTCCATTTTCGTGACGGGCACCACAAACACATGTCTACTCAACTTGACGCAGCAGGCGAACTAAACAAGCTAAAGCGACGGTTCATATATCAGTGGAGAGGAGAGGGATGCCGAAAAAAGAAAAAGGCAATTTCAAGGGCACAGGTTTACCACAAGCGCGACAATAAAATCAGTCTCATTACTTAATTGTCAAACCTCGTATACAGCACGTCTACGGCTTATAATATGTTTTTTTTCAATTTAGTAGGATTTGATATTAGAAGGCCGAAATGAAATTTTTCCACCATGATATTTAACTGTATAAAGACTACTATGTATAATTAATATAATACTCTTAAAGTTTCAAGTAAATTTTACATGTTTCTTCCCCTTCCTCAACATTTTTCTAGGCATTACGTCACTAATTAAAATTCAATTCCTCAGTTTTTAATCAAACAAATTTCTTTGCTCTTTTTAATTTATTCGCCTCATTTAGCTCCTATGAAATCATAATATTAATATTCCCAGATGTATTTATTGTTATTTCACCTTCACTTTCAATTGCACAATTTGCTTCAACACACATTCTTATCGCCAATATGCAAATGTGCAATTAATTCACTATTTATGACACACAAACTATTAATTTGTGCATATTGTCTAGCTCATTATACAATTTAACTCATTGATCGGTATGTGTAGACTATAGGTATATACATATGTACCACATAGTCACAGTATGCACATACATATGTGTGGTTGGGGTTTTGTCTTAATAATGCTCTTAATTGGAAGCGGTTTCAAGCGGGAAAAAGAGATGAAAATATGCTTATGAAATTTGCAAATGTTACAAATGAACTCATGAGAGTATAATAAGTTTCCAGGAAGTTTGTAACAATCTGAAATAAACGCTGAAGGCCCTATCTATAAAATCTTTATATATAAAAAGTACGTGTCACGTTGTTTGTCCGCGATGGACTCCTAAACTACTGAACCGATTTTAGTAAAATTTAGCACACTGTGTACAGTTTGAGCCAACTTAGAAGATAGAATAGTTAAAATAATTCCTAAATTAAAAATACAGTGAAAGCTCTCTTAAATGACCGCCCTATTAAGCGGACATCTGCTTTAACCATGCACATTGCTGATGTTCATTAAGTGCAATCTTTTAGGCGGACAACTCTATTAACTGGACAGAAACGCTGGTAACCAGAGAAAGAAGCTTTAAATTCGTTATTTTTTCCAATGAAATTTATTTGTTTGAACATATTCAAGTATAATCCCTTGGATTCTTATATCGACAAAAACGTTTTCGCCTTTTTTCGTCAATAAATTTTCACTGCATTGAATAGTTAATTACATGAATAATGAATAATAGTATAAAATGTATACCACAGCAATGCCTGGCCGGATCCCTTAGTATACGAGTAAGTATGTATAAATTACCGCGATCATAATGAGCTGAATCTCTTGACTTGTCCGACTATGCGCCCTTAGCCCTCAGATATCGATATGAAATTATGCACAAGTCCTTTTTTATGCAAAAAAAACTGCCCATTTGTCGGAACTGCATATATCGAAACATTATAGGATATAGCTGACATAAAAACTGATCGATCAGAATCGAGTTCTTGTTGGAAATACTTTTTAATGACACAAGATATCTCGAAATTATTATCTAAGCAATGCTATAATCTCCCAATAGATTGTTCAGATTGGACGAAAATATTGCTGAAATCGAAATGCTAAGAATACTTTTGTAACTAAGCTGTCATATAAACCTGCTGATCAAGTTCAAGACATTGTTTGGAAAACTTTTTGACAAGCTATCTTCACGCTATAATCTACCACCAAATTGTTCAACCATAAAGTTGCCTTGTTCGAACTGACCGATCAAAATCAAGATAAATAGCAACCGAGAACTTGGCGGCAGGTCTATTGCTGCAAAGTGTGATCTAAGGATATATGGAAGAGGTCCGACCAGTACACGTCGAAATATTTTCTTTCTACAACTACATTCCTTAGAACTTCGACCACTGCATGGCGAACTCGGGGAGACTTTTTCTCTGCTTCCATGCCATCGAGGTAAATTTGGATGGGGTGTAGTCGCTGGAGATGAGTCGATGATTTACTGATGGGTGGAAGCTAGGAGGGAATATAAAAGGAAGAGTTTTTTGTAAGGATATTTTCTTTAATCTTGGGCTACCGGACCACTGTAGTGTTTTTGTCACAGAAGTTGCCTCTAATAAGTATAAGTTCTTTCAGTAAGATGAGCAGACACCCCGACGGTAAAGCGGCAATACCAGCGCTGAACTCGCAAACTGTGCCTATTTGTCCACTCTAGAAATAGCATTAAGCTACTTCCTCATTAAATTCGTTTGACTGCCTAATCACAGCGAAATCGCTGCCAACTGCAAAGCTTTTGAGCTAGCCAGAGGATATACCCTTGTCCCGCTTACATGGAAATCGATACTCGGTTGTCATCTTGAGTTCTAAAACTGGATCAATGGACGCGTGAGCTTAGCAGACGCTGATCGACGACCAGTTCCTGTGTAATTGGGGAATAATTTGGTTTGGAGTAGAACGCAGGAGATCAATTGAAGTAATTGCCATTTGCAAAGTTCATCATGGAGCTATATTTGGAGTTTTTACCGGACACTATTTAATAGGTATTCATGGGATAAGGCTAAAAATCTTGCCGGACGCTAGTTGTCAAAGTTGTATGAAAACGTTTGATATGGAAACATTCTGGTATTTTCTACTCCTTTGTCTTTTGCACGGTTGGGGGTGAAAAATTTCGGAAGTTTTGCGTTCTGCTAACCAGAAGACATAGCCGAAACATAAATTAGCTGACTCAAGAAATTTGTAATAGGCTCATAGCGTTTTGGCTATTTTAAGGGTTTAGTGATCCTGCTTATACAAATTATTTAGGTACCGCAAAGTACCGGCTTTCTTAGTAGACCAAGTGAGATCCCTGTTAGGATCATCATTTTAACCTTAGATGATCTAAGTTATAAGATCTTCGCCTGTGAATAATAACCTTCAGCTTCAATGTAACCGGTGTTGACTAACTTTCAACAATATTGAAGAAACTTTACTGATTACAAGCTCAGGACCTCAACAATGTTTGCAAACCAATTAATGAGGTTTTAAACACTGAAGTTCTAACCTGAAATCAGTCAGTTTTGTATACAATTTTATCAAACAATATTTTTCTCTGATTCCAATAAAGCAAAACTAATTGCAATATAATGTGAAAGTAATAACAAAATTCTAGGGAAATTTATGAAAACAAATACAACCAATTTCTTTTGGTGCAAACGGTTTTCCATAATGGCAAACAAATATGAAAATATAGACACAGTTAACGGCGCTTATTTTTGCAAGTTGCTGGCCTGCAGCTGTTGTGACAAAAATTCAATTTCATATTCATAAAATTTGCATTGGATCCTTCAACGGCACCACCGATAAGCACACACGTATACACATACGAGCAAAAAGCAAAGGAAAGGGACTCAAAGGGGAGGTGCGGAAGGAAAAATACAAACAAATAAACAGACATGCAGACAATCACTTCGTAGGGAATCAAGCAAACGAAATTACTAGCAAATAAATGAAGTAATTGAGTGGAGAGTGAATACCATTGTTGTTTGTTGTTTTTGTGCCAGCAACATTTTGTAGTCTACGTTATACATATACATATTATTGTTGGCAACTCTTTTTTTTCTTATATTTACATATAAAAAGTTCAGTAGACAGTTAAATTATGCAGACATGCCAATTGCGGCGTCGCATGGCTCGGACTAGCTGGCCACCACCTTAGCTAGAGGAGAGCATGGACTAAGCTATGGATGGCGTACTCTGCAGGTAAATACCATGTGTGCAAGTTTGTATGTTGTGTGTGAAGGCAGGCATGTAGTTTGCTGAAAATAATTTAGAATCAACAAATGAATGTGCCATAAATGGCAGCAAAACGGTCGCACACCATGCAGGTGGACAGACAAATCCAGCTGCACAGTGGCACAAAAAGCAATTAGAAATAAGAAAAAAATGTGGCAAATAAAATCTGGAATAACAAAAATTTTAGTTTTACAGGAAGCAGAGCTTAATTGTTTAAAATTTTTTTTTTAATATTAAAAAGTTTTTAAATTAATGAATTTCACATTCTTTTGTGAGAAAAATGTTTTTAAAACAAAAAGTAACCTGTCAAAAAGGCACGAACTTCTTCAGCTTTATGTCGAAAAGGTTTTGAATCCGGTTTTTTGAAAAAAATAAATAAAAATAAAAAAAATCTCGAAGCAAATAGGTAGGATAGTGAATGTGGGCAAGACGAACTACCTCCTGTCATCAAACATAAAGTCTTCACACTCGTGATTATCTTGGAAGCAGCCTTAACATCAACAATAACGTAGGCCTGGGAATCCAACGCAGAATAAGCTTGCCAAAGATGGCAATGAGGCTCATTTCTGGCCAATGGGTATTAAACAAATAAAATTGCCCAGTTGGGAGAAGAACAACCTGATGAGATTCAAGAGCTGCCATTTTATCCGGGAAAAACCAATATTTTGGGTGTGGTTTATGGGCCGGTGTAAACATTGTCTATGACGACCTTCTCACACATGATACCAACTATTGATGCCGGAATTAGGCTGGGATCCGCGACATTTGGTTTAAAAATGGCGCCACTTCCCACCATCGCTTTATTAATGGATTTTTGAGGGAAGACTTAGGTGAGCAGATAATTTCATGTTTTGGGGGGTTAATTGGCCCCCGAATATTGTGATACCCATGTTAGACTTTTTCCTGGGGAAAATATATAAAGTTTAAAGTCTATCGGTAATCCCGCTACGATACAGCCTTGGGCTTTATAAAAAATAAATCCACTATTGACACACCCGAGAAGCCGTCGAAGTGGCCAAAAAATATGCGCGCTGATTACCTGGATGTAAAAAATGCGTTAACACGGAAAATGGGCACAAATAATCAAAGCCCTGGATGAATAGCGCCTGAATCTCTCAAAACATTATAACGAGTTATTTTAAAAACGAAGGCTGATGTTTGATCGGACAAGGCAAAAATTTATTACCTTGAGGGAGGCAAGGCTCGTGTTAGGCCCCTATTATAACCTTATGTATGCCGGGGTGCCAAGAAACAGCAGCAACAGACGGAAAACAAAGAGTATGCGACGATCTCATGGTGGACAGTTTTTAGCGACCTAAGAAGTAAATGAATGGTGCTTAAAAGCTACCCAATTTCTTTCTTAGTCAACGGGCGGAGGCAAAAAGAATTTTGCTATAACAGGGGGGTAGAAAAGTGGGCTCCCAGGGGGAATTACTTCTCAACCGATCTGGGAGTTAAATTGGGTTCCAAATTAAAATTTTAGGGCCCCAGGCGAAACTTTGATTCCACTGGCATTTTTAGTGCGAAAGCAATAATCCTATTTTTATGCGCACCGTAAGATAAACAATGAATGTAAAGGCGACGCTAAACAAAAAGACTGAGGGCTCAAGGGTGGAGCACGCGGACAACGAGTTGAAAGGGTATCACCGAAAGAAGAAGAGGAATGAAGGGAAGGCAAAAGAGGGGGCGAGCAGCAAGAAAATGCATTCGTTGCACGAAGTTAAAGCAAAGCCAAAAACAAATGACGGTAATGGTAAAGGAATGCAAGACACCACACCTTGCCACACAAGCGCTCGCTGTGCCACATAGGCGGCATATAAGGTGTGTGGTTTATATATATGCATGTATAGGTGCACATGCAGACTGATTAATACAATTCTGCTAAGTTTTAAGGTTTTGGTATGAAAGGCAGCTTTGTTGTTTTTGCTTTTATTGGGTGAGCATTTGCTGGTCCAAAGGTGTGTGGCTATTTGCAATATGCATACATATCTACGCTAAATATGTACATATCTATATATGTTTGTATGTGTAATTTTATATACCATATGTATATACTCGCATATTGTATGTCCGTCTCCGTCAATTACTGCTTCGTGGTTCGTATGCTTTTACCGTTATACAAATAGTGCGGTTTGTTGCTAGTTGGCGCTGTCTAACTGTCTGTCTGTCTGTTTGCCACTCTGTGCAGTCGATTTAATTTTATTAGCGTTTTGCCAAATGCAAACACAAACACATACAAGCATGTAAAGTACACACAAGACAGCAGAGAGTAATCAGCAGCGAACAAGTAACGGTTATTCAATGGAATTCGCAAACAGGCGAGCTTTTATAGGTGAATATAAGTAGCTTTCGCGTTTAACTGAAGTTGTAATATTTTTTTTAGTTATAAAATTTTTTTTTTTTGTTTTAATTTCACCACATTTATTTGATTTGTTATGAGTTTCGAATTTTCTTATCGACTTAAACTCTATTCGGTTAAAGCGATTAGGATAATTTAATTTTTTTAAAAATTCGAGTTTTTTGTGCTTAAAATGACTTTAGGATCCCAAAAGTATTATTCAATTGGTAGAATGGTGAAAAGCCTTGTTTCACTGTCCAATCAAGCCAATGTAGTGTCGCAGCGTTCGAGTCAGTCAGCTGAAGAACTTAAAACCTTAAACGAGTTTTTCTAATTATTTTTGACAGCACGGGGAGGAGAGGATCAGACTTTGACACTTCACGGAATATAAAAAATATTTTTTTTTAATTTTGATCGGTCAGTTTGTATGGCAGCTATGTGCTATTGTTGCCCGATCTAAAAATTGGCCGGAGATTGTAGTATGGCTTTGAAAAAAAATTGTGTTCAATTTCGGAAAAATATCTTTCCAAATGAGGAAGTTTTCCATACAAATACTGGATTTTGATCGGTCACTTTGTATGCAGCTATATGCTATAGATGTTCGATCTGAATAATTTATTTGGAAATGAGTAGCATTGCTCTGGAAAATAATCCTTGCTGAATTTCGTGACAATATATTGTCAAATGAAGAAGTTTCCATACAAGGCTTGAATTTGATCAACCAGTTTGTATGGCAGCTATATCCTATATCGTCGGGTTAATAATTTGCTCAAGATTTGGAACCCTTTGGATAATCCCTTTAAAAATTTTGTGAAAATATTTTCACTAAACAAATTTTTTTAGAAGAAATTGATTTTGTTTGGGCAGTTTGTATGGAGCTATATTTAAGCGGTTCAAAATTGTCGTTTCCTTCAGAATAGTACCTTTTTTTTGGGAAAAAAAGACGTATGCAAGATTTAGAACAATATCCTAAAACGGGTGACTAGTCGTGTATATACCATGGCTGAATCGACTCAGCTTGTCACACCCACCATTTATAACCGTCGTAACCTTCCATGGTTTCATGGCAAACTTAATAAAATAGTAAAATTATCTGAAGGTAGAAGTTTACTCCCTTTTCTTATGGCTTAAGTTTTGCTTATTTTTTCAGAAAAACGATTCCAGTTGCCTCTAAGAACCACTAGAATAAGCTTGAGGCATTTTTTAAGAAATCAATATTTTTCCTTATTTTTAAAAAATCGTCAAGACTTAATTTTTTTATACAATTAGACTTTATTAGACTTTCTTAGGTCCTATCTCGCCTAACTCTTTAACAAATTTAAACATCACAACGTTGATATTGCCTTTAAGCAGCGGAAAGAGCTTTTTCACCACCACAAAATTGCCACGAAATTAAAAAAAGATAAACAAATTAAAAATTTGAAAGTTCCTCCGCAACACACAACACACATACACACTTTACCATTACGACCGAAAATATTATAAAATCCGAAATTAAAGCAAATGGTAAACGCAGCGCCACAAAATGCCTTGCCAAAGCGAAAAAAGAACGAAAACGAGTCAAGTGCATTTTGTGCTTCAAAGCGATAAGCGAAAAACTTCAACGACGCACTTGCAATGCTGCCTCATCGCCGCCAGACTGACAGAGAGACAGCCAACGTTGTGACAGCGGTGCCAGTAACGCAACACGCACCCGACCAACCAGCGCCATGCATAAAGACAACCTGAATTCTTTATTTAGAGCAACAAGCTTTAGGCTTTGGCTGATTTTTTTTTTTATCGTTTTTAGTTTTTAACGGGACATAAGGAGCTCTAGCAGCGTTTGAAGTGCACTAGTCAGCTAGGATAGCGGGTTGGTTGGATGGATGGATGGATGGATGTGCAAATAGGCCAGGCCAGGCCAGGCAGTGCCAAGCAAACTAAGGCGCACGGAGAGTGAAAAAATATTTACATTTAAATATATTATTTTAAAATGGGCGCATTCAAATATACAGATGTAGGTTAAATGTGTATATATTTGTGTGATTTAGAGCAAGATAACGGTGTAATTAAATTTTTATACTTAATTTGCAAATGAGCTTTGTACAAATGCGGAGTGGAAGATGATCCGTTTGGCTCAACGTCTGTAGTGAAAGATAGAGCTTAGCGACTGACAATGTTCTAAAGAGCGCGCGTTTGAGGTTTAAAATAGAGAAAGTGGTATACGAAAATATCAAGTAAACAGGGCTTGATCTTTCTGACCAAAATTTTTAATTTAATATTGTTTAAACACAATTAGTTACTGAAAAAAAGATTAGAAATAAGATCTAGATGTTTCCACTTGCAAATTATTCATTGGCTGTTTTCCTTTTTTAACATTTTAGGAAATCACATGAAAAGTCTATCTTGGAACCAGTATTAACACCAACAACAAGGCCAGTCTCAAATTCCCACGAAGAATAACTCTTGTCAGCAGGTGCTACTTCGGACTGAGTAGGCAATTGAGAAGTAAAGACTTCAGATGAGTCGGCGTAACGAGTTTTCGAGAGAAAGGTTCTGTGAAAGATTTATGGTCCTTTGTACGTTGGTAAAGGCGAATACCGCAGTCGATGGAAGGATGAGCTGTGCGAGATATACGACGATGTTGACATAGTTCAGCGAACTAAGAGAGAGCGGCAACGCTGGCTAGATCCTATCATCCGAATGGATGAAAATACTCCAGATCTGAGAGAATACGATGCAGAATCCGCCAGGGTAAGCAAAGGAAAAGTAAGACCTTCACACCGTTGAAAAGACCAAGAGATGTTTAGCAAAAAAAAAAAAAAAAACAAACTCATCTGAACAGAAAGCTTCCAGCATTTCTAAGAATTTTTGATCAGTTACTGAAAGTCATGTATCCGTTTTGGCAATCCATAGACGGCCTTCTATCCAGAACGGCATGGAGCGAGACTTTTTTCGGGTCTAAGAAACCGGTACGGATCATGATTCTTATCTGACCTAGAGTCGTCTACTCGACAGCATTTCTTCAATCTAATTCGGGGACGCTTTCTGACGCATCAAAACCAGACTTTTGTATACAAAATTTTCTATATGTTTTTAAGTCTAAGCAGTTTCTATAAAAAAAAAAACTGAAACTAAAATAAATAAATGCGTTCACACTTCTATTCCCAATCTCTCTAAGTTGTCTTTTCACTTTAAATAAATGCGATTTATTTTCCTCTAACACTGAAACTAGAAACCTTTGCCTAGGCTAGAGCACACCTGTCTTGCCCCTTTCGTTATGCCTCTCTCATTTGCTCTTCTTCTCTTTCTACTATGATTTTCAAATGAATGAAGCCTAATCAAGCCACTTGATTGATTGCAAAATTTTCAAATTGAATGCGGACACATTAATTGAATTTGCGTCTCAAGTTAGTACAACAACAAAACAAAGTTTGCAATCAGCAGCAGGCAACAATATACCACACACACACACACACACACGCACTCGATGGCCTACACAATCACAAAAGGTGCAACTGTAGTGGTGTGTGAACTAGCACGCAGCTGGCAGGCAGGCAGCAGGCAGCAGCCGACTTGATCAACGGGTGGCTGGGCAAGTAAGTATTTAATTGAGTGAGTGACTTAACTGCTGGCAACAACCACATAAACGCCAAACATTTTCCACTGGTGTCAGCCAGCTAATCAAGCTGGTTAATGGAGGCAAAGTTGGGTTGTAATAAGGACACTTGTGGTTCAAGCCGACAGCGATTTGCGTGTGCGTGCGTGTGTGTGTGTGTGCTCACTATTGCAGGCATTTAGCAAAAGCACAGCAATAAGTGCGAAAATATTAATAAATGCTATTAACCTCATAAAATGCGATATTAACGAGGCTAATTATTTTACTAGTTTAATTGTCTTAAAGCGTGCAGGAATGTAGATGAAAGATTGAATTTGCTTGCATAATTTGTAATGGGGTTTTAAGTTAATAGAAAATGAAATTGTGCTTTTATCTAGGGTTATTAGATAATCATTATTTATCATTTAATTATAATTTATAAATTAATTACCAAAGTATTCTACATAACGTTTATAAAACATTGAGAAATACACTCTTCTAGTTATGAGCTGGAGCCTTCACTACTGGTAACTATGTAGCAACAGATAAAATTTGACCCGGTCGCGTTAACATCCCGATTATCTGGCAATTCTTTCCGTGAAAACGAATTGAACAGTGAGTTTGCTTGAAAGTATATGCTTCCAGAACTGCAGAATCAATGAAAATGCTGCAGAAGGTTCTAGTTTAAAACGAACATAAAAATTTGAACTACATAAAGCCTTCAATGAAGGTCGTGAAATCATAAAAAAAAACTTTTCTCATATGTAGGTGTAGTGTAAATTGTCTATTGCAATCTCGATTCTTTTGTTTTTACGTTTTCTTATTCACAATTATGCTTAATCCAATTTCATGCCTTTGGAAGTGAGTCATTACTCCATTGATCTCTGGAGTTTTAACGCTGTAGCTCTGGACCTATGAAGCTCCCATAAGCTCGGCAAGAGCTGGTCTACAAGCTGAACTTATGCGAATACAACATTCTTCTGACCCAGAGTAAACCACGTAAGGTACTCTGAACTACTTGTCTCTAGAAAAAACAATCTTGCCGCAAATGTAAGTGTTTTGACTGGACTCAAACGCGGTGCGAATAGATTTTTTTGACGGCCAGTTTTTCGCCGAAGCTTTATGGAGGTCAGCGGGTTGGAATCATATAGACCCTTTCTTCTCTACTGGCCAATTGTTGCCAGACTGAGACAGAGATATCACGGCAAACATACTTTCGGCAAATGTGAAGTGACCGGGACTGACATTAACCAGCTCAAAAAATCTGTCAATCTATGAGGATCTGTCGATCAATTATAAGAGTTTCAGGTAACACAATTGACCAACCTTCACAGCTGTCAAAGTGAGGTATATCAACAAGGATCAACCCCACAACGCTATTAAGGCGTTGAACGAGAAGAGCAATCGCCATAGTTAACATAGTTTTCACTTTTCTTCCCATCCTATATTCTTCCTATCTTTGAAGATTTTAAGAAACGTGCTCATCTATTTTTGATTATCATTGAAATAAGCGATAGAGGGCTAAGTTTCCAAATCAATAGAAGCGGTTTCAATATTATGGGAAAATAAATTCTAGCGATTGTCAATCATTCGAAATATTTTATGTACAAATTTTAAGTTTTGAAAAATTAAACAGAGGATTCCGCAGCGTGGTAACCTCACCGCGCCACTGTTTAACTTCTATATCACGAAGCTTCATCTTCTATCAGAAGGAATTTCCAACACCTAATATCTTCTTGATTTTTTTCAGTGTTTGACTTCAAGGAACCCAAAATTTTTTTCTTTTAAATTCGCTGCTACCACATTTGCAACCGGAATACAGGCCAGATTTCAATGTTTTTGTCCCTGGCTTAAACAACCCTAAGATTTAGGGTGTCTTGTTTAATAGTCCGTACTTCTTCACTCCACACACGACCGCTCACAAAGACCAAAGTACTGTACCACAAGAAGATCTGCAAGTGGCTATCCAAAGGACCGTTGCCGGCTACTTACAGGGCAATCTTCTAGCAGGTCATAAATTACGTGGGCCCTGGATTGCAGCAGAATGCAATTGAGCAAGATAGAGCCATGAACAGCGCATTTCGGACCATCACAGTAAGTCTTTGATGTTCCACGTCGAGCACATTCATAGTGAGGGGGGTATGCTATTCTAGAATTTTGAAAAATTCGATTTTTTTTCATATATTTAAAGCTTAGACTCTCCTCCAGAGGATTTTTAAAAATTGAAATTATTTTAAGAGCTACAGTTACTTTAGTGACGCAGTACTTAGCGGGGTTCGACTTGATTCACTTTTTTAAACGCGTTTTTCTCGAAACTACTTTTTTCCACACGGTACCGGCATTATCTCAAGTTCTATACAACCGATTTACTTTAAATTGTGAAATTGTGTGAACCTTCTTTGTATAATCCTTTATCGTTCCTACCAGCATCGTGAAAAAATTTTTGTTTTTAATATTTAAAAAAAATTCAGGACTTACAAAAAAAGAGCGTAGAAAATGATTTTTATTTTTAGGCAGTCGCCATTTTTCAAAAAAAGTTTTTTTCGTATTCCCTGAGGTAGGGACTATAACAGCATCCTTACTGATTAAGAGGAGAGTCAGGATCAATGTCACCAGGATGCGCCATGTTGTTTTACACCTGTCTCTCCCCTCCTCTCTAATTATTTTAATTTTTAATATTTTTTTGTAATTTTTTTTTTCTGTATTCTTGAGATATCAATAAAAACACCATAAAAAACTGGATGATAAAAATATTTTTTGGCCTTTCTCTAATAACTACAGGATCTACTTGATCATAAATGAGTATTATTGAAACCACAACATTAAAAAAACTAAATGAAAACTGCTTTAAAAATCTCAACAAAGCGCATGTGAAGTAAACTCGAAAAGGAAACACAAGCATAAACAAAAACAACCCATAAAATAATGAAATAAAATAAATTAGGAAATAATTGTACTAAATCCATTGTGAAAGAAAACATGCCTGCGAGTAGTAAATATTTCGAAGTCATTGTAGTGCAGAGAGCAAGAATGCCACAAATAAAAGCAAGACTCACAAACCACAAACAAAAAAAGGAAAAAATGGATATCAATGAGCTACTAAAACGCATTCGAGAAGCAGCAAAAAGCCACTTAATGGAAGAAGAAGCTTGCGGTTGAAAGGTCACCACTGCAAAGCACGAATACTCGAATGGTGGGCGAAGTGCAAGAGAGCAGCGGCAGAGCAGCATGCGAAAACCGCTCACACAAAAAAATTAAGATTAAGCTTAAAAGCTTAAGCATTAAATTGCAAGTGCTCCCCAAATGCGTATGTGGTCGTAATTCTAAGCACATATATATATATGTATGTGTGTGTGTGGCGATTGCTGCTGAATGCACTAAACGACCATTGAATTCGTGTTGGTAACAAATGTTATTTCCTAACTGTGCAGCAGCTGGCGCGCTTGCAACTGCCACACAAGAAAACATGCAACCAATTATCAACGTCACACAGGCGGCAAGTGAGCGAGGGAGAGAGTGAAACAGACCGAAATAAAATTCTCAATCCACACGCACACATTCGAAGGTTTTCGGTTTGTAAGCACTCGAGTGCGTGTGTGTATGTGTGCTGCCTTTTGCCAACATTAGCCATGACATAAGACAAATGCAATTTTAATTGCCAGCAAAGCCACAGAAAAAGCAAAATTTTTTTTGAAGTCTAAGTGGAAAGTGAAAAAGTACTGCATTTGACACAAATGCCAGCAAATGTCTTTCTGTGTCGAACCGAAATTGCAGCGCGACAAGCACCATTTGGGCAAGAACTAGCGCATGTTTTTCACTCTCTGCAGCTGCTGCGGTGTGGAAGGTTATGATATTGGCAGCAAACTGAAATCTGTCTTCGCTGTTGCCACCGAAGAATTATTGCACTGCAGCAGTTGCAGGTAATTAAAAGCAATTTTCAATGCTTTCGGCATATTTTGGTTCTTTTTATTATAAATGATTGGAAAATGGAAAAATTATTTTTGTTAACTGAATGTTTAATAAAAACCAAATTAAAATTAAAAAGATAAAATGAAAAACGTTAACTTTGGTTGTATTGGAGCTAGAATACACTGTATAGAAAAACTAGATTGTGATTGGTCAGTACAGTCTGGTACAGTCTGATCTGTAAGATTTTTTCGAAGCTTGTACCGCTGTCTTTGGCAATAATCGTAAAATAAAAAGTCTTCCATAGAAGAACATAATTTTGCTCGGTCAGTTTGCACAGCATCTGCATGCTGTAGTGTTTCGATATCGAAGATGCCGACAAAATAAACAGCTTCTTGCTGAAAAAAGGGCGTGTGCAAAATTTCAGTTCAGCATCTCAAAAACTGAATATCTATGTAACAACCAAGAACTTAAGGACTTTGATTCTAGAGTTACTAGACCACCGCTGTTTCTTAAACGAGCTAAACGAGTTATAATTTTGTCTATCAAAGAAATTATAATGCTAAGTGCTGAACTGAGGAAGGCTTCAGCTTCAGATCGGTGGACTACGAGGTGTGTTCAAAATATATCGCGAATTTTCTTTTTTTTCAAAAATTATTTATTTATTCATGAATATCTATTTGGTCCCCTTTAAAGTAATCCCCATGAGATATTATACAATTGTGCCAACGGTTTTTCCAATCTTCGAAGCACTTCAAAAAATCATTTTTTTATCTTCTTCAGGCCCTCCTTCGATGCCGTCTTTATCTCGTCAAGAGAAGCGTAACGTCGCCCTTTCATGGGCCTCTTCAGTTTAGGGAACAAGAAAAAGTCACAGGGCCAGATCTGGGGAATACGGTGGCTGCGGCTCATTAGTGTGTTGTTTTTGGCCAAAAAGTCGCGCACAAGCAACGATGTGTGTGAGCAGGGGCTTATCGTGGTGCAAAAGCCAATTTTTGTTCTTCCACAAATCCGGGCGTTTCTGGCGGATTGCTTCGCGCAAATTGCGCATAACTTTCAGGTAATATTCCTTATTGACCGTTCTTCCCTGTGGCAAGAACTCATGATGCACCACACCCCTGCAATCGAAGAAAACTGTCAGTTACGATTCGCGATACTTTTTGAACACACCTCGTAATTGAAGTGGGTTTCGACAGATAAGCTTACTCAATTATCGAATGTTTTGTACGAACGACAAACGGTGTCCGTTTAGATATTCGGTCGATCGAATCTATGCTTAAAACCAATGAAGTCAACAGTAGAGCAGATTTTGATGTTGTAACGGTTATCTAATTCCCGTTATGATGGTAAGGGTTAGATAAGTTGTCATCGACGTCATAACTGCATAATTGTACTACTTTTGATTTACTTTTCGTAAAGTAGATTAAAAACTAAGAGGAAGCAGTCTGATGATACCCCAAATCAATCAAATAAACTGCTATTTATCCACAGTTTCAGAAACGTTTTGAAGCAGCATTTCTAACGAAGCATTCGAAAGGTCCCAAATTAACTGCTAAATAACTGCAAATCTTTTAATGAGAGTTTTGCATTTGAGAAGAGGTGATCTCATCATTATGGATGCCTCTAAATAAAATGCGGGATGGACTTCGGAGATCTGATATCATCTACTTTAAAAAAACACACATTGGATAAAGGTGGCATTGGGCGCTGGAAAAGAAAAGGACAAAGATTTATCGAAAGGAATATTAAGTCTCCTGTAAAAGCATTACACCTTTTCACTTCTGTGGAAAAGGGATTGGATTTCCGAGCCAGATTCTGCTATAGCATACTAGCCAGCAGTTGCTTAAAAGCAATGATCCTGGTTTCATTAGTCATATATTCGCCATCTGGGAGTACAGATTTTAATCCGTTCGACTACAGTTTGTCATCAAATATTGAGAATATGGTCTTTTGAATATCTCACAGAAATTTGGAGCATCTCACAAAACGTTGCCTCGAGCAAGGTCGTCAATGCCAGTAGAAGGTGCGCATTTGATCAACCGCCCAATTGTTTCAGGAATTTTGTGAAATAAAATTCCACATCGAATCCAATTTTGAACGTCACCCATTTCATTAGCATACAAAATCAAATTTATTAAAAAAAATTATGGCACTTTCATGTCTGGCTTACTGTGGTCAAAAAACAGTAAGACTCTTTAATTTAAAATTCGCGCGACAACACATTCGTCGAAATATTTTTCTTCTAGCTTGAATATGTTTTAGCCATAAACATCAATAAAGTAAAGGAACTGGTGCCTGAGAGTCTAACAGCCAGAGATCTTACTGGCATCGTTGAAATATCGGAAGGATCAGTGAAAACCATTTTGAAAGATCATTTGGGTCTAAGGAAAGTGAGGTCACGATTGGTCCTGAAATCACAAAATTTTTTCGACAATAGCTTCCCGTTATCGTCTGTGAAACAATGCTTTCCGACTACCAGGATGTCTTACTAACGATGAGTGTTGGATCTATGCTTACGATCCAGAAACAAACGATCAATCGGCCGACTGTCGTAACAAAGCTGGGTCGAAGTCGAAAAACCGCGTCAATGTGGGACAGAAATCAAGTTTATATTGACAATTTTCTTCAATTATCGAGATATGATGCACTCCGAATTCCGTTTGACCGGCCAAAATGTCAACAAGGAATACTATTTGAATGTTATGCGTCCTTTGTGCGAAGCTATTCGTAAAAAGAGATTGAAATTATGGGCCGACAACTCTTGTCTTTTGCACCACGATAATGCACCGTCGCAAACTGAACTGATTCTATGGGAGTGTTTCGTGTCGCATGTACTGTATTTGTCCGACTATTCAGCAAGCTCAATTGACCGCTCCCGGAAAACTGTTTTGAGTCAATTGAAGGCTATTCCGGAAATAGCATTAACAAATGTTTCGAGGATTAAAAAAAACGTTAGCATTTGTGTATTAAGTCGAAAAGGAGGGTCGAAATGTATGAACTAGTTGAATAAGACCTTGCCAAACAACAACTTACTAAACTAGGTTAGGAGGGTAAAAACCCAGTGAAGAATAAGTAAAGATAATTGAATTAAATAAAACTGTGCAATTTTATAAATAAGTGGCTTATAATTATATTAAGCGTAAACTTTTAAACTTAGTTAACATTAAAAAGTCAATTAATGATTAGAATTACGTTGTTCACCACTTTAATTAAGAACCGCTGCCAAGAATGTCAGTTGGTTGGAATTCATTGCTTTTTCATACCTTCGTGACGGGATCAATAATCGCAGAGCAGCGTCAGCTTGTTTCGTATTTCGACAAATATTATGTAATATTTTTACGAAAAAAGTTATAGACGTTGTTTTTGTTTTTTTGCAGGTTGGCTGGTGTCCGATAAATGCGCGTTAGCGGTTGCTGTTGTGGTTGTCGTGGCTATCACTTGAGCCTCGGATTTCACAGGTCGTATTTAATGGTTATTTTGTTGCAACCGCGTCTGACAATAATTAAAGCACACACTGTGATTAACTTTTTAGTGGTTTTATAAATTTTTTACTCTTTTTTTTGTATATTCTTCTTGCAACACAGATATGCAGATATTTCTTCATGCGCTGATTTTCACTTTTTCTTCAGATTTTTCTCACCAGCAAAAAATATATATACATAAATGTTGTTGTACGTACTTGCAACTGCTTATCAATGTTGTATGCGTTGCTGCAACAAGTTGGCGTTGTGGCACATTAAAACTATGTTGCATATAAACAAAAAGTGAAGGCAATTGGAAGGGAGCATAGAGGAAATATGTGGGCAAAACTGAAATGTTGAAATGGGAGTGGCAGCTACACAAGTGGCAACGTTAATAGACTATGTAATGGCAGTAAATTCTTCGCTGAAAAATATTTTCTTAAATCTTATTTTTTTATTTTCGTTTTCCCTTCTTGTCGCTATGCCATTTGTTGTTGCAGCAGACACAATCGCCCAAAGCGAAACGAGTTTGGCGAGTCGTGCGCGCTTTGCCACTGCAACGCCAATTGTAATTGCACCATAAGCTGCAGTCGTTACTGTTAATTATGCTGGCTGGCTATTTTTGCTACTATTTTGGAGTCACTTACATTAAAAAACTTAATCACTAACTGCTTAATAACACATTTGCAACTTGTTGACTTGCATGTAAACTTTTTAAAATCCTCATAAATTTTGCACAAATTGATTTATGCGGCGATTTTGTACAATTATAATTCATTTACGTTTTATTAGTTAATTAAAAGCCATTTACGAAAGTTTTTTTCTAGCAAGTAAGCGAAAATAAATTTTATTAGGAAGCGATAAAGCAACTAGTGACTAGCCTATGATTTAACTTTTCAACAGAAAGGTGAAAATATCATGAAATGCTTAACGGTTGACATAAGTCAGAAAACATTTTCACTATATTTTAGATTTTTAATCACCCGCCAGGGTTCCTACCAATCGGCTAAAAATACATTTTGCAGTTTCTAGCGTCACCCTTAAGCGACAATTAGTAGCGTTGGAACAGAGTGTGCTAGATAACTTTATAACTATGTTCGTGGATAACAGTCTGTGCCGAATTTCGTAAAAATATCTTTTCAAATAAAAAAAATTTCCATATAAGAACTTGATTTTGATCGGTCATGGATGTTACAAAATTCATAGAAAACTTAATATACCCCGTTAAGGGTATTCAAATTATTGATACGAAGCCATGGAATATGTCAAGAGCTTCAAATATTTCCTTAGAGACTCTTTAATAAATAAAATATCCACTGTTCCTCTTGCAAAAGTGGATTACTTTCGATTAAAAATGTCTAATGGAATGGGAGCCGGAATCTTTTGGGAGGAGAATCTCAAATGACTCATCTAGCTTCCGAGATTGCTTTATTTTCCAATCGAAATCTTTACGGACAGAAAAGCGGCTGAGATAGCTACCATCGCAGGAAACAACAAAAAGACGATCAACATGTACGTCGACAGCCATTCCTCAATTAAGGCAATAATCTCTCATCGCATTACGCCTGAAAATGTTCTAGAATGGAGAGATATAGTAGATGTAAGCCGTAACTTCATTGTTAATTAAAAAATCATTTATGAGACCTGAGCAACAAGCCAAATCAAGAGCAAAGATGAATATACATGACGCAAAAGTGAGGTTCTGGTGGAATGAAAAAGGCATATTACACTTTGAGCTTCTAAAACCAGGTGAAATCGGTAATCAAAAACCGTACCGAAAACAACTCATCAAATTAATTTTTGAAAACAGCGACTGCGAAGTTTTGTTTCACCCGCCTTATAGCCTAGACTTTATTCTTTCTGACTACCATTCATTTCGCTAAATACAGAACGTCTTCACCGGTCTATGGTTTCCAACAAAACAGGATATCAAAAATTGACCTCATTCATTTGTGGTCCCTAAGCCGTCACAGTTATTTTGGAATGGAATCCACAAATTGCTAGAAAGATAGGCAATATATTGAACAATCGCACAATTTTCTCTTAAGTAAACGTTGAAATTTTGAAAAAAAAAAAAAAAACAAGAATATATAGAAGATATGTACAAAATACTTTTTGATAATAATGTCTAATCCAAATCAGGAAGGGAAAAGGAGATGCCAACTTGCCATCAGCATACCGTCCACACTGCATGCTTCATACAACGGGAAAGCTCTATGAAAGACAACTTAAACCCAGACTCGAAGTGGCTATCAAAAAAGCTGGAGGATTCTCTCCTAAACAACACGGCTTTACACCCGGCAGATCAACTCTAAGGGCTATAAAATGAGACTTTGAAAGCGTAGAAGCCACGCAGCGTCGATGCCATAAATACAAAAGTATAGTCTTGCTGGCGACTTCTGGCGACTTTAGATGTCCAAAATGCCTTCAACAGCGCCAGATGGGTTGATATGATTGACGTTCTCGTAAAAAGTTTTAAAATTCGCGAATTTCTCAGAGCTGTGGTGCGGAGCTACCTTAATAACAGATTACTGCTGTACCAAACTAATGCGGAATTACAACAAATAGCGGTCACGGCAAGAGAAGTATAAGTATCCATTCTAGGCCCAGACTTGTGAAACATCAGCTACGACGATATTAGAACTCTAAATGCCAGACAAATAGTACTAAATTGGCTACGCGGACGACATTACAGCAGTAATTACAGCAAGAAACTCAGAAGAAAACTTAATCAGGACGTAAACATGGCTCGACTCACACAACCTTCAGCTTGCTACGGAAAAAACATAGCTACTACTGGTAACAAATAAACACATACCCTTCGATTTAAGTATGCAATCGACTACGGATATAGTTAGGACACCTAGGCGTAAGACTGGACACTATTTCTCAACGTTCGCAACTCTCACAAGATAACAAAATGCCAATACATCTTCGGGGAGCTTTAGTAATATTAATTAATTGCTATAAAACAAATTAATGAGCATACATGTACAACTCAACGATAATGATTAATGGCAAAGAGCAAAAGTCAAAAGGCCAAAGACACAAATACCACACAAGTATACTATATACAAATGTTTCGGGTTTACGTTTGATTACACAGAGTAATGATTGAAAATATACCCGAAAATTACTTTTACAGTTATATATAAATAGTTATATATTGTACATATATTTATATATTTATATATTTATACATATATACATATATTTATATATATAATACTACCCACCCATTAGCAACTATCTTGTTTTAAGCGAAATTGGCAGTTGGCAACAGCAACAAATTTATGCAACGCGAACCACACCCCACCAGACGAGGTATGCTCCATTGTTGGCTGTGCAACTTAGCTGGTCGATAGTTTTGTCAAAGCCGTTGTGCGCTGTTAGTTTGTTTGGCGTCTCGACTCTGTACTGCAGTTGGCGCTTTTTTCTATTGTGCTGCTATTGCAGCTGGTAAGGCTGTGTTTGGAGAATTTGTCGGTACTCATGTAAATGCATTAGCATTCACTTTAGCAAATTTTGGAATGTTATGGCGGATGAAATCGTGTACACCACATATAATACTATATAGAAATGTTATATGTATGTGTAAGTATGTATTTGGGTATGGTTAAGCTGGTAGCATGCTGGGTTTTGTCGCAATTTTAATATTTATGAATTATTTGTATGGAATACTGCTGAGAGAGAGTGAACTGCAGTGTTGCCATTATTGATATTCAAATTAGTTGTACATGTGTATAAGGCACATACATGCAAGTATGTAAATATGGTAGACCAATGTTTATGTGGTGTTGAGGTACCAAGTCTTATGCAATTATGGGAGACAACCGGGCATATAGAGGGTTGGTCCGGAAAGTATAGGACTAAATCGATTTAAAAAAAAATTATGGAATCACTCGATACAGTTCTTTAAAAATTTTCAAAATAGGCTCCTTCTGCGTCACGGAAGGCATTTTCCGAAATAGCTTTAAGAGTCGCCCTCTGTCGTCTCAAAATGCTTACCTTTTATGGGCCTTTTCAGGCAAGAAAACAAAAAAAAAAGAGTCCGGAGGACCACATCTGGGCTGAAGGCTGACTGCGGAACCGGCCTTGGTTAGGTAGATATTCACTCAACCTTCTTTCGGCTGCGATGTCTTGTCGGACACGATTTTATTTTAGGACTTCCACGTAAAACATGGCGTTGACGGGTTGGTTTGTCCAAGAGGAACAAATTCGTGGTGGACGATTCCTTTGATATTACAAAAGGCAATGAGCATGGTTTTCACTTTAGATTTCTGATTCATCAGCGTCATCGTCCCGGCCCTCCAAAAAGGTCTGGTGTCATCGAAATTCACCACTTCTTGTAAAAGCAACATCTGGGTAAGTCTGTCCTATCACTTTTCGAACAACCCCTGTATACAAAATTTCAAATCGATATCTCAAAAACTGAGATAGAGAGAGACTAAATCGATTCAGCTCGTCATTTAGATGTTACACATTTCATAGCAAACTTAATATACCCGCTTTAGGGTATTAAAATTATATGTATATGTATATGAAGTCATGGAATATCTCACGAGCTTTAAAATTTCCCTTAAAGACTCTTCAATATATAAAACCTTGATAGCACTTTTTTCGAAAATGCTTTACTTCCTATCCAAAATGGCTAATGGAATGAGATCCGCAATCTATTGCTCGGAGGAGTATCTCAGGCGGTCCTACAAGCTTCCGAAATACTGTAGTATCTTCCAGACAGAAATCTTTATGGTCAGGAAAGCGGTTGAGATGGCTAACAACGCAAGGAACAACATAAAGATAAGCAACGGTATATATACTGGGCTCCAGGCCACAAATAAATTTCTAGACAGAAAGGATTGATGGGATTGGCAATAGTGCCATACGTCTGACCACCGAACTAATACATCATCCCTAAAAAGGCTGACAGACAGATCAGCGCAATATGAAATGCCTTAGGAACATACAAGATCGTCACAATTAAGTGTAAGAGTATCGAAGGAAAATATGTATCATTTTTACTCGCGGATCGGTTGCAGGCATAATGACGGGTCACTACTTAGTGACATCACATACGAGCCAGGTAGGCATAAGTAACGTCGGTAAATGCAGGAAGTTCATATAATTTGTTTTAGATATCCCGGATCTTAGTAGCTCAAAGGACGTCTAAAAACACGAAGAACAATAGGTGTTCGCTGATTGAATAAAGTGTCTTTCACTGGAACTACAATCACTAGCTTAATATTTCAACGGCAGAAGATCATAAAAGCTCTACTCATGAACTTTACGAATGTTTTGATTGAATACAAATGGTCTCTGAATGAAATAATAGTGGGTTCTATAAAGGAAACTGATTTTATTGTCACTCCACCGGGACAACTAGGAGAAATGCGCTCGCTTCATTGAATAGTTTAGCTAATGGAAAGAGTCTCAGTAACTTCATGAGTGAAATTATCCAACAAAGAAGTTCCATTAAATTTTGTGGGCGGAATTAAATTTCTGGTCTCGAAACGTCCACACTGGATCTATGCTGAATCGAAACGATCAATCGGTTGAATATCGTGGCATAGAAGAGTCGAAGACGAAAAAACACGTCAAAGAAGATTAAAAACAATTTTTCTGGATCATCGGTGTGAAGTGCACACCGAATTCCTTCCGACAGGTCAAACTGTCAACAAGGAATACTATTAGAGTGCTATGCGTAGTTGGCGGGAGACTATTAGTAAAAAGAGGTCGGAATTATGGGCCTACAACGCTTTGTTTCTGCACCTTGATAATGCACAGTTGCATTTTGCTTTGATTCTTCTTGAGTTTTTCGTAAAATTTTCAACCAATATCTTCTTGTGACTTCTGACTACAGCAAACTCAAGCAACCGCTCGAGGAAGCCGTTTTGAGTAAATTGCAGGCACTAAAAGTGATGTGCTACGCGCTATTCCGGAAATTGACTTTAACAACTGTTTCGAGCATAGGAAAAAGTTGCCACAAGTGTTTGGGACGATCTAGATATTGAATAATATTTGTTCATAAGTCTTATTATTTTTTGGTCATAGTAGTATGTCTGACATTTCACTTAGTCGTGTTAGAAGCACTTAGTAGGTCTACAAAGCTCTACTGGCCACATCCACATCCACATCTCACAAGAGATTTTTCGAGAAACTTTTTTGTCTGAAAATCTCACGAAGCTTTGATATTCATAATGGTAACCGAAAAGATACTTAAAAATAAGTGTGATCTGCAAGCCATTAACATCCTCCAAAAAATTTTCCTACAACAGTTTTTTCATTAGAAATTTTCATGAAGCTTTAACTTGATGACGAATGCCGAGGAAAAGGTGCTTCTGGAAATAATTTTGCAGAAACCGCTAAAGAGAATGTTATAAAAGCTTTCAAGGTCGTTTAATACATTTTTCAATAGAGTTCTTTTACGACGAATGGGTTTTCACGCGAAATTTAAATTTACATTAATATTTTGTTTCTTCTCTATATTCATTGTAGTTGTTGTATTTTTAATATTTTCCCTGTATTATTCACAAAAATTTTCAATTCTTGGAAAGATTAATATAAAAATTCTCTATTTTTGTAACATCTTTTCTCATATATTAACAACAACAATCGTTTTTACTTCGTTAAATATGTGAAATTTGAGCTGCGCCCACTTGTTAGCAATAAATAATTATTATACAATCTGCTTCTCACACACTAAGTCTCTACAACAGCTTATGGGCTTGCGCGCAGACCCAAAAGCACAAACATTCCGTACTACATACATAAGAGTACATACAATGTTGCATGCGACGCTCTTAAAATGGGTTAGTCAAGTAAGCGGGCGCTTACATCCGTGAAGACCCGTTTGAGTTTTGCCGTTATGCGAAATCTAGGTAGCACTTAACACTATAAAACCAAAAACTGCATATTACTTTTAAAGGAAAAGTTTGTTGCACTTGTTATTGTAGTTGCTGTTGTTATTGTTGCGCGAATTCGTGCGATTATGGGAAAAAAGTAGCTGTACACCACACAAAAGTCACCGAAAGGCGAAAGCGTGAATTGACCGAAGGCGTTTTGCGCAAAACCGGCTCCACAATGAAGGCGAGCCTGCGGAAAAACGAAATCGACGAGAAGAACGAATCAACCAACGACCGAGACACACTGCAACGACCGACGGCAAGCGAAAAAACACCAAAAAAAAAAGAAGAAAATAAAAGCGCGGCACAACAGAGTAACGAACGGACGCGAAACACACTTTCCCACTGACTGACAATGGGGCAACGGCGAGCGAGCGCTTGTTGGTTCCACTGACGGCACTAACGGCGTTTGGCTGAGCGGTTTCGCAAATATTCGCGAATTGCTTTTGCAGTCTTCCAGTCAACACGACAAGCGCAATCCAACTGATTTCTGCCAAAGCAGAAATCCACTAACTTTGCGTTAGGCGAGCGAATAGCAGCAGCGGTGGTTTCGTTGCATGGCTGGTGGCATGGTGGCATGGTTGCATGATGGCTGGTTTGTGGTTGTTGTTGTTGTTATTTGTTGCAATAGTGTTGCAGTTGTTGTTTGGCTGCCACTCAGCAGTGAGCGTTGCATGCGGTTTTTACTGTTACAAAGTACAACAATCAGCAACAACAATAACAAACGCTAGTGCAACAACAACAACAAAAATAATAATAACAACAAAAATAAAAATTACAACAAGCATAAGAAAATAATAATAAACACAACAACAACAATAATAATAGTAATCACAACAACCACTATGATTACAACAACAACAGCACAAATTCTGCCACTCTCTGCACCGCGAATCCGGATCTAACCAAACGAAAATCAACAAAAAAGTGCCGTGCAACGCTGCAACTTCGACTACGGTCGACTGTGTGTATGTGTGTGCGTGTATGTTGTTGGTCGCTGACATTTGGCAAACAGTAACAATGCTTTTAAGCACTACAAAAGCGAGCGGCAGCACAAGGCAGCAATATAGTCAACAAAAAGTAATAACCAAAGTTTCAGCAGTGACACTCACACACACAAATGAATGAGCATGGGAGAATGCTCAGTAAAGTAGAATGGCAAAAAATATCACAAAAAACAACAAAAACGAAGAACTAAACATACCGTTATAAGGCAAATATTAGCAAAAATGCACTATGAAAGCATTAAAAAGCGCAATGTAAACACACACACACACACACAATTACAAAAATAGAAATCAACCAATGTCGATGCATTTGTGGCACACACATACACAAGCTCATGCACTTACAACAGCTTGCATATTAATTGTCAAGTCTTTTTGGCCAACTTTTGGTTTAGCTACCACCAATAGTACAACAACAATAGACACACAAATAATCACTATATTTTTACTACAACAATTGTAAATACAAACATATGTATGTCTCCCTGTGTGTGTGCACTAATAACAAAGCCACCATTCGTCATTAGTTGCTTGCTCAGCGTCTGGCTGCCGTTCCTACCTCTACAACAAATCAAGTAAGCATGAAAGTAAACAACAACCCGACCAACAAACAAACCAAACAAAACCAATGCATACACCAGCACGTCCCCTTCAATCTGCTGCTCCTCTGTCTTCGCCCGGTTGTGGCTATCCGTTAGGCAAAGGCTGTTGGCTGTCAGGCGGCATATGCACCGCGCCGTCAAATTGGTCGTTGGCATGTCTGTTTGTCTGGGGCACTGTGCGCGCAGCTGAGACGGTCGGCTGCCTCGGTTGGTTGGCGCATATTTGGTTAGTTCGTTGCAGTCAAGCACAGTGTGGAGAAGTGTGGATTTGGTTGTAAATATATTTTCTACAAACAAATATAACTATATCTTTTTAATATGTGGTGTATGCAAGAAAAGGGTCGTAGAATTAAATTGATTGACTAAAAAAGGGTTTAATTAAAATATTAAAATTAATTAATAAAATGAATAAATCGAAAAGATAACAGAAGGCTATACAGTTTTAAAAATTTATCCACAACTTTTTTATTAAAAACCCATATATCGCTCACCAATTTTTATATATGTATGTATAAATCACATACAGTCAATTTGAAGGGTGGAAATCATAAGCAAACGTCAAATTAATCCCTTATAAAGGGTGATTAATTTCGAGATTCCCTACTTTTTAAAAGAAAAAACACATAAACTTCAAAAATAAAGGGAATTTATTTTTTGAAGATTATCTCCTTCAAGTGTTGGTCGCGGTTTCGTCTCGGTTGGTCCATCCGTTGAGTCCAATTTTTTTTATTGGCGAATGACACGCATGATATTCTGCTCCAAGGACTGAATCGAAGCGGGCTTGTCCGCATGGACTTTAGCCTTTACATTTCCCAACAGGAAAAACTGCAACGATGCGATATCACACGATCTTATTAGCCCATCGATCGGCACAAAACTTGAAATTATCTGCTCACCAAAGTATTCTGTCAATAAATCCATTGATTGATGCGATGTGTGAAAGTGAAAGTGGCATGAAATAGTCGGTTATTAACGGTCGTATTAGACAGTTACGTTCTCACCGGTATCATATTTGAAGAAATATGAACTAATGATCTCCCCGTCCCACAAACCGTACTAAACGGTTGCTTTGCCAAAGTTCAACGATTTGTAAACGTTGTTCAGGCGTAGATAAGTCTTCCATGATAAAATGCTAAACAATACTGAGCAAAAATAAAATTACGGTTTGACACGACTCACGCGCGATCTGTAAAAAAATGCTGTTGAAAAAAGTACTTCAACTTGGATCATCCGTTATATCCGCTTGCAAGTCAGAAAAAATGGGTAAAGAAAAAGGTGTGGTTGAGAAAGATTTTTCACTTACAATTATTTCAAATCAAGAGACCAAACAAATTGTTATACAATATATGAATACGAGTGAAGATCGAAGGACTGGTCAAAATTTTAATTTCCCAAAAAAAAAGTTGATTTTGCGAAAAATTTACACTTCAGAGAGGATTTTTGGAAATTTATAAAATACTTTATTCCTTCGAAGCATTACCTGACAAATATTTCCACGAAGGTGATGAGAAAATTTTAAGGGATCTGTTTAAACATTTCAGGGAAATTTACTTTTGAAAACCGCGTTTCGAGAAAAAACCCTTTTAAGCTTTAGGAGCAGATTTCACTAATTCAAAAATTGTCACATATACGCTCATATCTCTGAAACTACTACTGGATTTACTTCAAAGTTTTAGAGATTATTTAAGAAACAAGAAAAAACGTGGACTGCGGTTGCACCGAAGCTTTAGCACATTTCACAATTATAAAATTTTCCCCATTTCATCCATAAGTTTGTACAGCAGCAATATTCTATAATAATCCGAAATCGGCAGTTTCAACAAATTACCAGCATCTTGGGAAGGACGTATGCGGAATTTCAGAGTGATTTCTCAAAAACAGAGGGAGTAGTTCGCGTACATAAAGGCAGACAGATGGAAATGGTTAAAAGTACTCAGTTCGTCACGCTGATTATAGTTTTACAAATATATAATTTTTAGGCTCTCCGTCTTTCCTTCTGGTTGGCACTAAATTCTTGACATACATGTTTCAAGTATTCTATTGTTAGGTTTTGTACTGATGCGGTAAATTGTTCTTAAATTTTCTATTATATAGAGGAAATATGTAATGAGTTTTGTGGAGTTCCAAATTGAAATCAATAAAATACTAAGCAGGTTGAAGAGTTTGTTGGACTTCTTTGAGATGGCACTGATGAATATATCTTTCTATATCGAAAAAATTAAAATTGTCAAAGCTGTTAGACTAAGTAGGTGAGCTGGTGAGTAGTGCGAGCTCACAACAGTTCAAAAACAGCAAGAATCGACAATTCTGAGCAGTGTTTCTAGCTTTAGAACCACAACAAACTCCTATTTTGTGCCAACTAACAGCGTAACTATCTCGAAAAAAGAAAGCCATCAACAGCTACTATGATATTGCAGTTTGGGAATAAAACTGCTGAAAAACAGCCAAGCGAAATTGCGTATTTTTGCAGACCTTAATCTATTCAGTAAATGGTAGATCCACTGATAGTGAGAATTAATCGCTTAAATACTGAATGACTGCTAGCTATTAAAGATTTAACGTCGCGTCAGGTATGAAAAAATTTTATTAGGTTTGATATTCCGAAAAAATCGCAATTTCCAAAAAAATATAGCCTCATCCCAGTAACGAGCACATACTCTAACAAAAGATGTCATACTTTGTGAACGCGAACTTATGCTGATTTTTTTTTTTGAACTTTGAAGATTAACTTCTAGCAAGGAAATTATAGTAAGAAAATAAAGGTACAGCTAAAAGGATCAGATGAAATTAAGATTGTTCAAAGTATTCAAAACTTTAAAGCAGATTAAAGGACAATAATTTGCATTTCGGTCTTAAAATTAGTTTACTTGTGACACTGAAGTACTGTTGGAGTGGCTATCAGGCTCTATTAATTATATTAAGAGACAGATCTTACAAATGTTTCTACCATATCATCATAATATATCGTAAACATTAATATTCAACTAAGCCGAAAGCCTCAGTAGCTAGTGCTTCTTTCCAATCAAAATGTAAAATAATAATTGTATTACTATTTTACATGCAATAATAATAATAATAATAATAATATTCAACCGATTGGAGCCACAGCTAACTTCACATTGAATCCGATTCTTTCTTAAGTATTATAGTAACAATAAGCCGCGTGCAAAAACTCATTTCTATTTTCTAATTAGAACCGCTTAATCTTTACTCAAACCATGTACATACTATATATTGGAAGTTGAATAATAATTAATAAATTGACAATAAATACAAGAAAGAAAATGATAATAAATTAATTTTTTAATTCTCAGAAAAAAAACTTCCTTTAATCCGCTGCACTATGAAAGTGTTCGGAAGGTGTCTACGTTGATATGCAGAACATTCTGTGTACTGAATAATCAACTATCCACTCCTACTCAAACCAACCAAAGCATGGTTTCTTGCAGCCTAAAAAATAATTACTCAACCACCACAACAACAACAAAAAATAGAAAATTGCAAGTTGGAAGAGAAAACAAAAGTCCACATGGTATATATACGTATCGTTATATACATACACACGATAAACAACAAAGAACGGAATCACAAGGCAAACTCAATGCCACTGACTACATGATTTACGAAACGACTGAACTGTCAGCGAGGCAAAGGATTTTCGCACGTGAGGAGACACAAAAGAAAGTGAAAAATGTGGAAGGAAACAAGAACAAAAGAAAAAAAAAAACAAAACAAGAAAAAGACGGCTAAAACTTATTTTGGAAAATTAAAGGCTAACAACGATGAGCGCACGAGTAGGTGAAAACAAAATCGTAAACAAAGTCGCAAATAACAAGCAAACAAAGGAGGCGAGCGAGCTAAAAAGAAGACCGTATCAGCGACCGGGTGTGGAAGCTCGTGCCGGTGCAATTGCAGAGACAGCAAGGCTCTGACTAACTTTATCTACTACAAAAAGAAGCAGCAGACACAAACGAGCTAGAACTAAACAAAAATAAGAAAAAAAGAAGAAGAAAATAAAAGAATACAAGGCATCAAGAAACATGAGAGAACGCGGTCAGTCTTTGGGTCTCGCACAAGCGTGTGTGGGCCTGGGGGGGAACAATAAAGGATAACAAGACAATACAGAGCACGAAAATATCACCAGAAATACTCAAAAAAGAAGAAACTATAAATGAAGAGTTGGAACAGCGGACGGTGAAAAGCGCAGAAAGCAACCAAATGCCAGCGAAGGCCGTTCAGAGGCCGCAGCTACACGCCGAGGCAACAACACAACACCACACACACTTTGTTGGTGCCAATGGATTTGCGAGCGAACAGCCAGCCAAGCAAACGAAGCGACAAGCGAAGCATTATCTGTGTAAACAAGTAGATCGGTATATACAAGCTTAATATGCAAAGCAACCCTGTACATGTAGGGGAATCAAGGAAAGTTCGATAAACTTAAAATTTTTATGTTTCGAAAACTGTGATTTATTTTAGAAAATATTGTTATGGAAAAAAATTGTTTGTAAGTTGTTCTTGAGGTTAGAATTAATAAAGGTTAGACCAGGAAAAGTTAACAAAATGGTCATATAATGTACAAAAACGTTAGACTAGATTTAAGCTGAGAGAAATTATTCCAAAAAATATTGTTAAGAGTCTCGCCTCAGGCCAAACGAGTCTTTCCGTTCTGGTTAAAGAAGTTTAATGGAGATTTTCCAAGTAAGTCGATGTGGTCCTATATGGGCGATTCTGGTCGATATCTCAAATATTAGGACCCTAGCTAGAACCATGCGATCGGATCATCGGATATTAACGAGGGCAAGGTAAAAACGCCTTATTCAATATTACGCAAGTTTAACTTTCAGATTGATACTACAGACTGAGAAGACAATTGAGAAGTATAGTCCTCTCTCGACGAATAATGACCAAACTCTACAAGTCATCATCCCCTTATCAACAGCTGATGAGTTTCTGCGGAATATTTATGGTCATTTGCGCATTGGCAACGGCGAATACCTCAGTCAATGGAAATATGAGCTGGCGACATTGACATAGCTCAGCGAATTAAGAGATAGCGGCTAAGCTGGCTTGATCATGTCGTCAGAATGGATGAAAATACTCCAAGTCTAAGAGTATTTGACGCAGTACCCACTAGGAGAGCAAAGGAAAGACCAGGTGGAGATATAAGCACTTGGAATCTTCAATTGACGCCAAACAGCGAAAAGGAAGAATGGCTGGTGCGCTGTTGTAAACTTAATAGAGAAGAAGAAGAATAAGAAAAAGAAGAAAAAGATTTTCGGATCTTACATCTGCACATTAAAGATGTTCTTCTATACATTCTTAGCTTGATGAATTAAAAGTTAGATTTTGAGACAAATGAAAAAGGAAACGGATCATGAGTAATAATTGTATTTAATAATCGGATGAAGTCTAATAATCTTAAAAGCAAAACCCCAAAGCACTCATCAGATGTATTCCCAACTTATAGTATTTTGCCTTTATTCTCCGAAGTCCCAAGCATTAGCTTCTTATCTAACTTTTCTATGAAAAATACCTTTTTTATTATCAAAGATCTCATTTCCACTGAATATACAAATTCAGCGAACTCTTATTGTCACCCCTTTTCTGTCTGGTTGTAAGAAATGGTCGAATGCATTGTGTTTGTGCGTCGCGAGTCTATGTAGATTCTTTGACTCAACCAAACTCATACAATTTGAAGGCGATTGTTGGCTTGCACACACTGGTATCCCCCGCAGCTGCATGAATTGTTCAACCGGTTCAATCGCGTAACATAGCAACAACAACAGTTCGATAAAAAAAAAAACATGAGAGAATACACAACAGTCGTCTGCGTATCCCACGTACCCCATGGAGTTGATTACTTTACGAAGGTATTCCACAATAGCCCGAGTATTATCTAGTTGACAGTTTTAGTCGCGGTTGGTATTTGCTGACAAGCTAAAAGGCGCAATGCCCTTAAAAATAGATTCAATAGGATAAGGCCATGCGTTGTTTTGGACATGCGATAGGCATTCTTGTTACGTGGGCTTTTGCAATCGTTTGCCTTTGCTGTGCAGACAAAGGACGCACGAAAAATGAAATTTCAGTGAGATGAGAGAATGTGCGCGAGCCGCGTTGGGGGAAATACACTGAGTGCAGGTGGTTTGTTTTGCTTGAAGGTTAATCTTTAAGTCAATTTAAGGTAGAAAGAGTTGAAAACTGATGAAGTAGAAATTTATTGCACTGAATTTGGAATTGAATAACAAGATATAGTTTAATTTATGTGAACTAGATTTTTTATAAAATATTTAGTATACTTATGAGTGCACAGCCGGAAGGTTCTCTATTCGAAAATGTGAAATGAAAAAAAAAAAGTAAGGAAGAACTAAGTTCCTGAACACTCTATACTCTTTCAACTTGCAGGAATCAAAGCCAGGGAAATACTTTAAGGTGCAAAACCAATCATAGAGTGTAAAGTCAGCCGGAGTTTTGAAAATCCTGATATTATATAGGGGCTAGAACAAGTTTTCGCTCAGATTTATCTATTTTAGACACAAAGAAACTCTGTTATGGGTAAAACACACTCCATTATTTTCATTGGGATAACTCACATATTGGCCGATATATGCGGTACAAAGTCATCCCAAAGTTCGAGAATTTTTATATAAAGTGTATAAGGCCTAAGGGAAGCATTGGTTCGATTCAACACATTTTTGACACACAGACATACAATTACAAGCGAAAGATTATTCCTTAATTTTAATTATATTTATCACACATTAACCGAAATTTTCGATCGATATTCGCTATCTAGTCGCTTGGAAAATTTTTGGGTATAAGGTGGTTTATTCAAAGTTTTATCTCGTTATATTTGTTGCTTCTTGATTTGTCCACTGGAAAGTTAAGAACCAGATGAAATTTAAATTTGGTTGAAACCGGTCGAGTGAGTCCCAGGACATATGTATGTGTGGTGCCACGGTCATGCTCCAGGTTTTACTCTGGCTCTTGTTAAGCCCTTACACACCATCTCTAGTGAAAAATTTAACGTCTCTGGCATGTATAGTTATGGAAGTATCGCTAGTTGTTTGGAATAGTACCGTTATATGTCGAGTGAATGGGGTTATCTTCCGATTTCAACTATTTTTACAGTGTCTGTAGGCGAGTTTATGAGATTTTGATACAAACAACCTTAGGTGAACAAGACTATTGCAAGAGCTTTGTTGCCTATGCTAAAACGGTGGGAGCTAGAACCCTGCGCTCGGAACTTTATATCGGGTTGGATCCCCAAACCATAAAGAAGCTGTTCCGTAAGGAGGTGGGCGAAGGCAGGAAAAGGTTTTGGTAGACATTCACAGGCGAAGAGGGGTTACAACCTCACTAAGGAAAGTTCCGGCCTCCAGTTGCAGTTTACACTGCGCATTGCTATAGCCGCTTGAGAAAACTGTAAATTTTAAATAAATAATAGAAGGAAATTCCTGAGCACCTGGCAGCCTGTAGACGCAGTTTTGAGACCCTTGCAGCTATATAGCCGAACAGTGATTCCATCGTCTCAATAGCGCCCAGAAGGTGCCTGAAATTCATTGCAATGCTGGGAGATTAATCGATGAGGATCTGATGATCTACCTTTAAGCAGTTTTTTGGTAGCAAAAAAAAAACGAATTTCATGAGATCATCGACTTCGGACCAACTTCGCAACCGAACCTAACCTAACTTTATATAATCCTACCATAAAAAACTTTAAATTTGTCCAACTAGGAGAGAGATGGTTGAAAAATCTGTTCTAACTGGTCGCGATGATATGAGTTTAGCTTAGCCAAACTGAGTCTGTGCGTAAGTAATTAAATTTAGTAGACGACTTGAAATTCGAGAGTTGGCCTAGGCTTTTAAACCAATACAGACTTTTGTGATAAAAGAATATTTAAAGACTCACCAAAGCAAAACAGATAATGGAGACTCGTACTTACCTAAAAAAAAGAAAGAACCATATTAAATAATTTGGTATTGTAATAAGTTCTTCGGTAGAAATCTGTTATATGTAAAGAAAAAATGAAGAATGTGAAGAAATTGATAAATAATACCGCCTGCTCGACATAATATACATACATATGTACCTAAGCTACATAAACTTTTTAATTTTTTATTTAATTTTTTTTTTTATTTTTTCCACTAATATCTGCCTTTCCATTCGATCTGCGCAGTTAAGTGAACAAAAAATCGCCTACAAAGTAACTGAAATTATTGAAGCATGGCAATTACCAAACGCCACAAAGTATTATTTCAAAGCGCCAAATGCCGAAGCGTCAGAAGTGACAGTTTTGCTGGCAATGCAATAAATTTCGTATAATAGTTGCAAGAAAAATCGAAAGAACGCCAACCGGAAAAACAGGCTAGCTGACACACACACACACACAGCACATGCTGCCATAAATCGGACGTGCATGCGTTTCTTCCTCTATATATTTATCGCATAAAAAGAATTTGCTCCGAACGTTTTTGTTGCTTTTGTCTTACGAAACTTGCCACTGCACTGGAATCATTGATGCGTCGATAGCGAAATATTGCGAAATCTTCATTTTATGAGCTGCCGACAATGTTGGAAGAAATATAGTGCAACGTGTCAGCGTTACTAATATCGCATAGATTTGAGACACATACGTGTGTATGTTTGTGTGCATGTGCATAGTTTCTTGTAGCATTGACGCGTGAGCTGATATTAAATTTCAACATGTTGCGGCAACATGCGCGGCATTCAAACGGAATAAAGTGGCGTGAGGTGCGATCGGCCATGTGCGAGCAGCAGTCAGCGGCTTGCGGCGGCGGTCGTCAACTTGAAGAGTTCTAAATTCGCAGGTCAACAAGATCTATGGAAATGTCGCACATTCTTAGTGACAGTGACAGTTAGTGACAGATTTTATCTACATATCTGGTTCGTTGGAGGTTCTTGATACTCAAAGCATCTGTTACTATTTCTTGCACTTAGCATATGATAAACTATATATTTCTCTTTAGAGTAGAGAGCTCTTGTCACCATATATATGAAAATTGAAAACATTAAAAATTTCAGAATCAGCGTCCAATGCCATGAAAAGAGTACAACCCATTTTGGTGCAGTAACTCGAAGTAAAACAATTAACATTTAGGGGTTTCACATAGTCTCATAAAGTTATAGGTTATAACGATCCGAAGACATAGCGTTCAGAGTTGTATTTGCGTAAACTCCAACAACAAATTTTTTAAACTAGTATACAAATTTATGATTCTATTATCTTACGATGTTTTATGCATGTTAAGGTGATTCAAAAAAAATTATTTTTTTTTCGATTTGTACTCGGAAAAATAGGTTTCTAGACACCTCTAAGAAAGCCTCTCCAAATATGAGTTTTTAATTGTAACGGGAAGGTCCTCCTATATACAGTTTTCTACTTTTTCTTATTATCAGATAGAAAAACTCATATCTCGCTACCAACTACTTGAAAAAATATCTTGTTCCTTAGATTTTGTAGGAAATTGAATGCTCTACAAAAAAGGTCTTCTATGATTTTTTCGTAAGCCCAACCGTTTAAAAGATATTAACAGTTGAAGTTTGATTATTTTTGGAAAAATTCTTTATTTCTTATTAATTTTATAACTCAATGAAAAAAAATTATTATGAATGATGAAACCCACAGTTTTGTAGGAAATTTACTGCTACATAAAAATGGTCTGGTATGATTTTTCGATTAAGTTAAACATCAATGCATATTAAGGTGGATCAAAAAAAATTTTTTTTTCGTTTGATACTCTGAAAAATAGGTTCCTAGGCACCCCTAAGAAAGCCTCTCCAAAAACCTATGAGTTTCATCATTCATAAAAATTTTTCTCATTGAGTTATAAAATTCATAAAAAATAAAAAAAGCTCCCAAAAATAATCAAACTTTGACCGTTAATATCTTTTAAACGGTTGGGTTTACGAAAAAAACGTGGAAACCTTTTTTGTAGAGCATTCAATTTCCTACAAAATCTTGGAACAAGAATCGAAAAAAAAAATTTTTGAATCACCCTAATGCACGTTCTGAGTACCCGAATTATGAAACTTTCATTTTAATAAGAATTAGTGTTATTTCTTAAAATCATATTTTGTAACACTCGTATTTTCACAAAGGCCTGTTTTTCTAAACTCCTATTTTTCAACTAATTTTTTGTAAACTCTTTTATTTAATTTGTATTTTCTTAAACTCATCTCTACTTATTTTCATAAATTTTATTTTTTAGCTCGTGTTTTATATGAATCGTATTTTCATATACCACTGTTTTCTTAAACTGACATTTTTAACTATTTTCTTTAAACTTTCATTTCCTTAAACTCATATTTTTTAAACTCGTATTTTCGTAAACACTACCTTTTTCAAAGTCGTATTTTCTTAAACTCGTTTTTGTTAAACTGATTTTTCTAAACTCGTATTTAATTAATATTTTATTACATAAACTCAAATCTCCTTAACCTCCAGGTTTCTTAAACTCGAATCTTTTTAAACTCACATTTAACGTTTATTTAATTAACTTATATTTCCTTCAGCTCTTATTTTCAAACACTACAATATCTTAAGCTCATGCTTTTTAAAATCATATTGTCTTAAACTCTTATTGCATAAACTCCCATTATCACTAACACATTTTACATACAAAATTTTGTTAAGCTTATATTTTATAAACTCGTGTTTTCTGGGGCTCAAAATTTAGTAAACTCGTGTCTTTTCAAGCCCTTGTTCTTTCCTAAGAACATATTTTCTAAACTCCTCGAGCTCCTTATTGTCATAAACTCGTATATTCTTAAGCCCATAATTGTCATAAATTCCTGTTTTAACCCCTTATTTTCTTAAAATCGTTTTTATATATATATTTAAATTCTTGTTATTTTTTACACCTATATTTTCTGCGACTCTGTATTTAACTAGAGTTTCCTAAAACTCATATTTTTATTCTCATTTACTTATGGAATTAGTCTTAAACCCCTTATTTTTATAAACTCGCATTTTCATAAACCTCTTACTTTCAGAAACACGTTTTTACTTAAATTTATGTTTATTAAAAGAAAATTGAAAAAACCCTTTGGAAAAAACGTGGTTTAACTTTTCTCCCACATTCCGAAGAACTTCAGACTTTCGCTTGTGGGACAACATCAAATCGAATCTATTCGATTCAATTTACATATTAGTAGAGCTCAATCATTAATTTTTCCTGGTCTCAGTGTTTACAACTGTTTATTATTCATGTAATCAGTTTCATAATTTCAAACATAGCTTAGAGTCATAATCTGGTGAGGCAAAAGAAACGTAGTGACTAAAAAAGATTACAAATCTGTAGAGGGTGTTACCTTAAAGAAAGGTCTATTGAAGAAAGGAAAAATTCTCTCATCGCTTCTGGTCCTATCACAAAGTTCAAGATAACACGAAAGAATGAAAACAATAAGCAAAATCCAAACTAAAAGGCCATTAACAATCCGTCGAGCAATATCTCTCTGTCAAAGTGTTTTTGAAGGGTTACGTGGGTATACGGGTTTCAAAAAATCGATGTTTTTTTATTGTTTTATTAAATTCTACAACACCTGTTTAGGTGTTTCATAAAAATTTCAAGTTCATCGAGTAATAGTTTCGGACATACGGCTTTAGCAATTGCGCTCGAGGCTAACTAAGGCTTAAGGCGCCGTCTTTAATCGCGTTTTTCTCGAAACTGTGTTTTTGAGTCGGTTGACAAGATTTCTCGGAGAACTGCTCAACCGATCTTCATGAAATTTACACTGTTCATTGAGACATAATTCTTAAAGACTTTTTTTCGATTACAACTATTGGAAAAAAATGTGCGAAATTTTTAATAAATTTTCACTTTTATATAAAAATGTCTGCAAAAAATCCAATTTTCAGTTTTTTTCTTCATCCAAGTTCTAAGTTAAGATTTTCATTTTATTTTTTCACATTATATGATCCTGTAAGGAATTATTGTGCCAACGCGGGCGCATCGAGAAATGGCGTCGCAATGGCCGAGTTTCAAAAATCTTTTTCCAAAAATTTCAGAATTTCTTTCTTAATAGTTTACGTTTGTAAAAATAAAAAATTGTAATAAAAGTTTTAATTTTTTATATAAGAAAAAAATTGTTGAAAAAATGCTGTTTTTTTATCCTCCTTTTAACCTCTTAAGGAAGAATAGTTTTTATTGTCTATTCAGAGAAACAGCTTTCAATAGAATACATACATAGTTCTGGAGAAAACACGCACTCAAAGCTACAATTCAAATGTATTCAAGAGCATTAAATTAATTCTTCATAACCTTAAGTTATTTTAGACATGGGTTTTAGGTTCAAGGACATAATTCGTTTTTCTTTAAGATCTGACTGAAATTAAATTTTTTTTTCGCTCAGTAGAACCAAAGTAATTCCCAAATTTTCTCTACTCTTTTCTCTTCGTAAGCTGCCAAAACTAAGCACAATTATGCCGCCGTGGAAAAATGTAAAATATGTCTTTAATCCGCAAATTCATAATAAACAGTCAATCAAAGTGTCAATTACGTGTTTTTATAAAAAAAAAAATTATTTACCTAAATTCCTTACGGAACATTTCCGACATCGCAATATGCACGAAATTTTCACAGATTTTTATGCTTTTCTGTCACTTTAGCTTTGCCGCCAGCTTGCCGGCGACACTTCGACAGCTTTTGGCCGCAAAGACAAAATAAATTATTCAAGCGGTTTGCACTTAAGCAAGGAACGCAAGAAAAGTCAAAGCAAGCGCTATCACCATGGCTATAAACGTATGTTTGTATGTATGGCTGGTATGTGCGTGTGTGTGTTTGTGCGCAAAACTGTTTTTAACTTTTTTGCGACGACTGCGAATGCACAGTTGGATAGTGTGAAGAGAAAGAAGTCATGGAAATTAAGTTTATGCTAAACTTTCAAGCAGATAGACAGCTGGCAAATATAAATAAACCTATGTATTATATAAGCGCATATACATACATAAATAAATATGTACTCAATGGTTAGGTGAATTTTCCAAAAAAATGTATGCATGTGTGGGTATATATAAGTTTATTGAAATAAAATACCGCATTGCTTCATATGCTTTATAGATATATTTATATAAACGAAGAGGGCCGTAGAGTTATTTAACGTGGAAAATGCAAAAAAGTTGCAAAGGCTCGTCAATGACAGAAACTTCAAAAGAACCTTCAGCAGAATGCGTTTTCGGAACTTTCTGACAGGTCATTTGGGTGTGTTCATGCGTATATCAAATTTCAAGTGCAAGTTTGAACTAAAACAACAATTACTAAGTAAAGGCTAGTATATCTTGCAGTTATTAGTACTCAGAAATAACCAGTACTGCTGTAGTTAGTACAGTAGTTAGTTCAGTTATAAAAATTGTTTTAAACTTGTCTGAAATATATTTTTGAGCGAGAATTACAAGGTAAATCTCTTTACAAACCAGCA